>JADRCC010265775.1:0-10147 GCA_019843855.1 Hylomyscus alleni | reverse complement strand
GGAAATAAGAAAGCATGAAATAAAATTTACATGAAAAATTGGTTTGAGGTAAAGAAGAAAACTGGCCCCAAGGGTTGATTTGATTCAGAGAGTATTGACTCTTCCCTATTCTGTAATAAACTCTAGGCCCTATTCCAATTCCTTGCAATGAATTCAAAATTATTGATTTGTGTCTCAAAAGGAACTCAAATTATAACTCAGCTGTCAGCATCACAGATAAAGACTAGTGATTATTTTATATATTATTTCAAGACAAAGGAATGATCACTTTTCCTACCTGAGCAGAGACCAGTAAGTCACTAAGGGTAGAGTAAGGGACTACTGAAGACTGTGCTTCGTATTCCATAGACGGATCACTCAGAACACCACAGACTGTATGATTCAAACAATGTAACCAAATTCTCTTAGAGAATAGACTCAGACAAGAGTTAACAGATTCAGTTGCCCCTGAGTTTCCCTTGGCTTGTAGACACCGCTCTTCTCAGGATATCCTCACAGATATGTGGTCTGGATATACACAGTGGAGGAATGTTTGTGCTGCTGGATTTACTCTTCTTATAAAGATGACCCTCTAGTGCTAGAGAGATGACTCCACAGTTATGAGTGCTTGCTATTCACAGGACGTGCATGTGTCTGTACCAGGTCTCTGTTTCTATACGGTAGCTTTCGATTTAGTGCTTTTATGAGACTCCTGAGTGTGTGAGTGAGTGGGTCTTTGATTCTTGTGTCTTCTCTTGCTCTGCCTTTTCCAACTTTGATGTGTGTTTTGTTGTTCATGTTCTTGTTCTTGTTGTTTTATCTTATTATATTTTATTTTGTTATGTTTTGATGCTTTCTCCTAGAAGCCTGTTCTTTTCTAACAAAAGACAGAAATGGAGCAGACTTAGATGGAAGGAAACGTGGGGAGGAACTGAACTGGGAAAAGGAGGGAAAACTGTAATAAGGATATATTGTATGAGAAAAGAAGCTAATTTTAAAAGATATTAGGGGAGGTAAAAGAAATTTGTAAAACTTTTTAAGTAAATTAAAGTTTGTGATGAGGGTAAATTTTTCAATTAAAAAAAAAAAAAGAAGTGCTTGTTGCTATTGCAGAGGACCTGAGTTTGTACACAGGTACCCACACTAGGCATCTAAGAATCAGCTAGACATCCAGCTCAAGAGGATCCTCTTCTGGCCTCCTTGTGCTCTACATTGTTTGTGAACATACTCCCTCCACCCCAAAATACAGATCCACAAGAAAACAGGTTTTTTAAATAAAATAAATCTAAATTTACATTTCCCAATGACATGATATGGCCCATCTGAAAAGATAAAAGACCACTCTAGAACTTTCAGTTTAATTTAATCACTACTTCAAAAGCCCCATCCCCAAAGAATAGTCACATTTTAGACAGAAGAGTTAGTGGATCAATAAATGAGTTTTAGAGAAAAACACTCTAAGCTATAATACATAAAACTCGAAATTGCATGTGCCCAGTTGTCTCCATTATGTCTGTTTTCCTATAGTAATGAAGATAAATCAATAAATTTAAAACATACTATTATCTTTGCTTATTCAAAAATGTTTTTAAAAGATTGTAGATTATCAACCATACTGCAATTATCTGGGACCCAAGCAACATTAGTATGTTTCCTTCAGAAGTTTAAATCTAAATGCCATTTTTTATACAACTAAATTAGGCTCATTCTAAATGCGGTGCTCATTCTGTCTGGCATTATCTTAGGTACATTGTACATGAGAGCAAATGCACTGTAAAAAAAAAAAAATCCAAGCCTCTTGGGGGATTAGACACATCTATTCCACACTTTCTCATATATTTAATCGTTTTTCTTTGTATGTCTCATTGACATGTCATGTTGGCTTTTCTCCTTTCTCCTTGGACTACTAGCTGTCTTTACTGGTGTCAGGACTTGGTCATCAATGGTGATACTAAATTCATCATCAAGGATAATGGCAGCAGTCTTCCTGGCTTTTCCAGCACTCTGCATCTGCTCTAGATGTGGCACTCAGACAGATGCTCCTGATACTCACCTTTCCTCTGCTGCCTGTGCTTGGGAAGACTTCTGCCGTCCTAGTACCCTGAATTCACACCTGCCTCTCTCAGCTCGGCTATGTCTAGTTCCTGTGAGCAGGCCTTACTACACTAGTTTAACACTGGTTCCCTTTTCCTGGTTCGTGACTGACATGGAGCCATAAACGTTCTCTCTTTTTTGCTGTGCATGTATATGCATGCTTACACGCATGTGTACATGTGTGTGTACATGTCTAGGGAAGACACAGAACAACTTTAGTGTTGCTCCTGAAGCATCTTCAACTTCTTGTCTGAGACAGATGTCTCTCACTCTCCTAAGTTGGCTGGCCCTTAAAACTCATGGATCCTCTTGTCTCTGTGTTCCCAGTACTTGGATTATCACCACATTCTATAGCACCAGAGAGATAAATCAGTGGATAACTGTACATACTGATCTTCAGGAGCATCAGAGTATAGTTCCCAGCACCCAAGTCAGGTGACTCACAACTGCCAAAAACTCTAGTCTTTTTTTTAAATTTTTTTTTTAATTTTTAATGAACAAATAAAAACAACTAGAACAAACCCCTGTTACCTCCCTCCTCACCATGTCTGCCTCCCCACCCTCTCCCACTTATCGGCCCTGTCATTCGCCTACATTGGGGCACAGAACCTTCACAGGGCCAAGGACCTCTCCTCTCATTGATGACCAACTTTGCAATCCTCTACTATACACATGCTGCCAGAACAATCAGTCCCACCATGTATAGTCCTTGGTTGGTGGTTGAGTCCCTGGGAGCTCTGAGGGCATTGGTCAGTCCATATTGTTGTTCGTCCCAAGAGGCTGCAAACCCTTCAACTCCATTGGTTCTTTCTCTAACTTCTTCATTGGGGATCCTGTACTCACTTCAATGGATGGTTGTGAGCCTCTACTTCTGTATTAGTCAGGTACTGTCAGAGCCTCTCAGGAGACAGCTATATCAGGTTGGAGTGCCCTTCCTTCAGTCTCTGCTCCATAGTTAGTCTCTGCAACTCCTTGCGTGGGTATTTTGTTCCCCCTTTTAAGAAGGAATAAAATGTCCACATTTTGGTCTTCCTTTTTCTAGAGTTTCTTGTGGTTTGTACTTTGTATATTCCAAACTTCTGGGCTAATGTCCACTTATCAGAGAGTGTATATCATGTGTGTTCTTTTGTGATTGAGTTACCTCACTCAGGATGATATTCTCCAGATCCATCCATTTCCCTAAGAATTTCATTAATTCATTGTTTTGAATAGCTGAGTAGTACTCCATTGTGTAGATGTACCACAATTTCTGTATCCATTCCTCTGTTGAGGGACATCTGGGTTGTTCCCAGTTTCTGGCTATTATAGATAAGGCTGCTATGAACATGGTGGATCATGTGTCCTTATTACATGTTGGAGCATCTTCTGGGTATATGCCCAAGAGTGGTATAGCTGGGTCCTCTGGTGGGATTGCAAGCTGGTACAACCACTCTGGAAATCAGTCTGGCGGTTCCTCCAGGAAAAACTCTAGTCTTTAGGGGATCTGACATCCATTCTTCTTGCTTCTGAAGGAACCAGTATATATGTGATATACACTAACAGAGACACGACACATAGACACACAGACACATAAACACATGCACATGCAAATATATAGATAAGTAAAAATAAGTCTTAAAAAGTAAAGAAAGGAAGTACATGCCATCATCCCTGTTTATTAAATCTTGGGATCTAGAGATCAAACTCAGGACATTAGAATATTTTTTGGCAAGTCCTCTACAAACTAAGTGATCTTCTCAAGTCATTTTAAAGTTTACTTGAATAGTCACACCTATTAAATAGTTATTACTTGGTTATTTATTTTTAGATGGAAGAACTACAGACTCATAAAAAGGCAAAGCCCTTTACATTTGTGTAAAGTATTCAAGTGTTCACTGAAGCTATCATCAAATATTTGTAGAATTCAAATTATTTTACATTGACTTCATCTGAGATGCCAACAAATCTCTTATAGTCTATTACAGTTTCAATCTTACCTTCTTTGTTTACTGCTTAGCTAATAATGACTTATTTAAACTCTCTCAATAAGTCAATTTTCTCACATATAAAATGAAGATGGTAACATCTAGTCCATGTATCTTCAAAATAACAATTCAGTTACCCAAATCCTCAGCATGGAATAGCAAATGCTACAAGACCACAATTATGAATCAACCACCTATCAGAATATACCATCTACTTAGATTTTAATCAGTGACACCCAATGTGGCAACTTTTAGTAATATTATTTCCCAAGAGTCAGGGCCTTCCTCTTATATATACAGAATATGTTTTGATTTGCAATTGTTTAAGACAGGAGATATATTTTGCATATTCCTAAGAAATAATAATCAAGAAATACATAGCAATTATGACTGACCATCTAAATAAAAAAGCCCAGGAATGATTAACCAAAAACAGAAGTAAACCCATTGGGTTTTTTTTTTTTTTGATTGATTGACTGATTATCTGAAGATCTCCTATATCTCAGGCTGTCCTTGAGTTTTCTTAGTACCTGAGGTCAAATTTAACTTCTTCTAGTATAGTGGTGCATGATGTGGAATGGCTGTAATCACAGCTCTGTCTATATAGAAGAAGAAGGCAAAGTCAAAATGATAAAGCCTTTGAAGCAAGCCTAAGCTACATATTGGGATTCTTCTGAAAAGTCCAAGTCTGGGGCTATCAGGGGTAGCAGTGTTTCCTACTGTGGGAAATACTTTATTCCCCAAAAGTGGAATGTTTGATGTACAGCTTGAGAATTTGGAAAACTGCTCTCCATTTGGTATATTATGATTGTTACATGACTGTAATGTATGAACACTTAATGTGGCATATAGTGAAAAAGTAGAGTCTAATCTATATAAACCTGTCTGAATGTAAAGATAGTCTCACGCATGCTCAGTCTTTTATAATTTTCAGTCACTACTTCATATCTCAAAGCTTGGATCTTAGCATAGTTTAGCTGGTAGATGATATTCTCGTTGGTTCACAGGTAAAGTATGAATATTGAATACTCAGAATGAGGGCCACTTCCTAGATTTAGTATCCCTGTCCTAGCATTCTCTCACCCCAGAACTGGTACTATGGGGTAAATTTCCTTCAATACATGCAGCTTGATAGATTAAAAACATTCCATGATATTTTTCACATTACCATAATTAGCAGTGATTAATATCTCATGATAGTGTGCTTTCTAAGCATTTGGTATGTCTCTATATGTGTGCTAATATACATGTCTGTTCATGAACAAGTGGAAGAAAGAGCTGATATCTACCAGAAAGTTCCTCTACCAGAAAGTTCCTGAAATCAACCTGTCTCAATAACCCATCCCTAGCCCTTGGGGTCTAAGTATTCACTTACCCACTCATATGGGTTCTGGAAATTCATATTCAGCCATCATGCTTATATATCAAATATTTTAACCAAGATCCATCCCTCTAGTGATTTTTCAATATTAAAAAGTAAACATTTTACTAGGACAACTGACCATCTTTGAAATTGTGTGTACTTTATATCTTTATTATATTACTCTTCGTTTCCTGAAAAGAAAGGGTCTAAGAAGTACATTAGCAACATCCCTTTGCAACAACTACAATGGAGCTGCTTTTTGAGAAACTAAAAATAGATTACTTTTATTTCTAGCTATAAACTTTCTCCCCCAGAGACTATAAATTAGCCAGGCGAGCAGGTCAACTTTAAAGGCACTCAAAGCAGATAAAGAGGTACCACATTGGTGACTTTTCTTTAGTAAGATGGATATTTATCTTGAATCTTTTCACCTATATGAATAGCAATCCACACAAAGAAATTAAACCTCATGCAACTATTATCAGGATTTCCTTCAGTCTCTCCTCGGCTTCCCTGGGGCTTTGAATGAATTGAGGAGACACATAGGGTGTAATGGAGAAGTTGGGCAGAAATTATTGTAGAAGCACTCCCAGGGTAGAGTAGACAACACCTAAAAAAACAAATATACTAAAATTCATGTTTATGTTGACTTAGACTATTTGTGTTTCTGAAACAGTTTCTGATGCAAATTTTCTTGTCCATGTGATTAACAGGGACATTTGGATGAACTCTTATGGGTTGAGACATGGGGACGATATTATACTTCATTTTTTATGAGAGAGCCTCTAGGTAAACAAAGCTCTTATGATATGAGACCTATGTCTCTCCTTGGGACCAGAGCTATGAGTCAAATTCCATTCTTATTGGGTTTTTGATGTGTGTGGAATTATGATCATGTTAGCATGTGTGAGTGCAGATACACACATGCCACTGTGTATATGTTGAGGTCAGAGAACAACTTCCTGTGTCAGTCCTCACAATACATCTTGTTTGAGGAATGATTTCCTTGTTGCTTACTGTTGCATGCACCAGATAGTTTTGGCCCAGGAAGTTCTGAAGATCATCTTGTATCTGCTTCCTATTCTGCTCTACATGGCAGATGTACCTTAATGTGCATTTTTATGTGGATTGCTGCGGCTTGAACTCAGATCTACACACTTTGTTCAACAGGCAACAGCCAAGTGGTTTACCTATTAAATAATATTCCCAGCCCTGACTCTCTTCTTCTCAGCAGTAATCAAATGACCTCCAGTTTCAGTTTCTTGATTTACTAGCTACTGGTCATGAGGGAAGGCTACATCTGCAATTATCTTAAAGCCTTGTTATGGCAATCTAGTCACCTACCACAAGAAAAATAACCATTTAACCCAACATAAGTCACTTAGCACAGAACAATAACACAGGTGATGGTCTCAGAGAACTAGTCATCAGATGGAGCTGGCAGGCCCTCCTGGAAGGCTAAACACTCATAGCTACTTGGATGGCTCACATTATATTGGTAAATTCCAACATATTTGAGCTCATTGAGAAGTTGGCTCTGGAGCCAGACTAACCTCATCATTTCAGACCCAAGCAGCTTTAACCTAACCTCCAAATCACTTTATTTAGGGATAGGCTGTACCTTCTGATTCCGGGGCAAGGAGGGAAAAAAGACTAGCAGAGCAGTCGAGAATAAAAGCACTGAACCCTAAGAACAGCTTGAAGCTAAACTATTTCGGACAGGCATTACTCTTATTTATCCTATGATAGAAAAGTGTCTGCAGTGGGAAAGAGAAGCCAGAAGTTCAGCTGTGGAAAGCTCATTAGTGGACAGAAAGCTTAATTGGGAACTCCAGCTGACTGTCCCAAATCCCCTAGTCAGTTTCTGCAGGATTTTCTGAGCCAATTCGATGATATTATCTCTAGCTGTTGTTATTTTACTTGGAAATCTCGCACACTCTACAACTCCAGCTGACTTTCTCAATGGAGCTTTTCCAGACCAGTTTTGTCAGATGTTTTGAGCTCTTGAATTGATATCTACCTATCACCTACCTATAGTCTATCTATCTATCTATCTATCTATCTATCTATCTATCTATCTATCTATCTATCTATCATCTATCATATATATTATCTACTACCATCTATTACCCACCTATCAATCATCTATTTATCAGGTATCTATTTGACTATCTTTTATCATATACATACTATCTATGATCTATCTTACTATTTTTTGAGGTTGAATTGTTACATATTTAAGAAATTTACTTATGAAAACCCATGTAGATCATTCCCTGGATCACATAGAACACTGGCTATCCTCGCTGCCATGACAACTGAAAAGCACAGCATTTCCTACAAAGCCAGGGAAAGTGAGCCTGTGTCTAAGTGGATACTGAATAGACAATCTCACAAAAACTGAAATGTAATTGGATTTGTCTGTGGTAACTGATGAACCACATTAACTAAAGAGTATAGATTGTTAGAAAAGAACATGAACCACAGAAGCTAGAAATTTGGGACATCAAACTAGGATAGTCAAAGAAGATATCAGAAAAAAAAAGACATTGAATTTGGCATTACTTTCATGGCTTATCTAGCTTTTGAAAAGGCCAATTCTCTTATTTAATGGCTAGTAAGAATCCTTGGATCATGAGACAGAAAATTGTGTATATTTTCAGGCATGTGCAATCTGACAGGACTGCATGCATCTCAGGATAACTATAAATGCAGATAACACATTGGTTGTATCTTAAGATCTAAAAATCAGAATTCATGGACATTACAGAAAATAGTGTGTTTAATGTAAGGTTGTTAGATATCTTGTAGAGCCCTGTGCAAAGAAAAGGGATGCTTAGCAGAAGTAAAAGGAGAAACCTCAATTATATACAGTCATGCTGTCTCTGTGCTGGGTAGATGGCTCAGTGAGATAAAGGCTTCCCATGCACACATGCATACCTGGATTCAAATCCTTAGAATCCATTTAAAGCTGGCCATAGTGTTGAATGCCTGTGATTTGAAAGCTGTGCCACAGACAGCAGGAGAACACTGCTTACTCATGACCAGGTTGCTTGGCATATGCAGTGCTGAATGAGAGAGTTTGTCTCTAACAGGATAGAAGGAGAGTGCCAACACCCAAGGTTGTCCTCTTAACTCTGCTCATACATATACACATACCTTCCCACACATATGACCCTCTCTTTCAGATACATATCCACCACACACACATATAGATGCCCACCCTCCCCCAACATACATACAAATATTATTTTAAAAAGAAAGACTAAGGTTACTCTCTGATTATTTTCTCTACAAATGTTTTAAATTATCCCAAGTGAACCAATAATTTGTAATCTGAAAGATGAACTATGTGTTCTAATATTAGACAACAAGCCATTCTTTAATACTCTTGGGCAAGCAAGATATATAGCCATAGGAATAGCCTTTGATACAGTTTCTAAAGTGTTTATTATGTGGACAGAGATAGGGAAAATGTATAGCCAAGCGAGACAGATCAGCATTTCATCTCCAATGGAATACAGTCTAAAATTATATTCTCAACTTTGTGCATAAAGGTTCAAATTTCTTAGTATCTGTTTTGTTGCTGAGTTAGAATACCTCTACAAAGCAACTTAGAAGAGACGGTTTATTTTTTTCACAGTTCCAGAGTGATATGGCCATCATGGCAGCAGGAGAACTAGAATCCTGGAGGCAGAGAGATCACAATTTACCCCGACACAGAAAACAGAAAAGAGGCAAAGTGAGACCAGATCCCAAACTCCTAAACCTACCCTCAGTTATCCACTTCCTCCTGAGAGGTTCCACCTCCAAACATTTTACGACCCTCTCAAACAACACCTTCAGCTGGACTCCAGTGCTAAATACATCTCCTATGGAGGACATCTAATTTTTAAACCATAATACTGGCCAATGTTTTGCAAAGGAAGATCCTTGCCCTAGATTTCTTGTGTTTGAAACTAAGAAGCACCATCATAGTAACATTTGCTGGGCCACTTCTGAACACTCTGAGGAATAAGATCCTGAGTACAATATATTTCCTTTAAAAGTGTTAGTCAACTCACCATACAACCTTGTTCACTCTCTCCCTCCTCCCTCTCTCTTTCTGTTTGTGTGTGTTTATCAAACATATGTAAAAGCCAATTATTATGTTTCTCCAGAGAATTTTGGTTACCGTTTTGCAGCAAAATATTTATTATAAAAGAGTAACTATTATGCTACTTTAAAATAGATCCAGGTGATATTGGCAGCTAAGCTGGACCTACTCATCCAGGTCCCCTACTTTTGTTGTCATTGCGGGTTCTTCCTCGTACTTTCAGCACTTAAAACAATTCCCAAGCCAAATTCGTGTCACTGTCTCATTAAAACATCCTATTTTATGATTATTAATATTGACTCTGAGTATGCCAGCAAGTGAATTTCTTGTTTTGGTTAAATGAATGAGGACAACCTACCCTAAAAGTGGGCATGCTATGGGCTGGGGTCCTGGACTCAGTATGGACAGGACAATCATCTGAGAATTGAGGTGTTGTTTTAACAGCCAAGTGTTCATCCATGCAATTCCAGGGTAAAAACGCTAACCAATTACTGCCTTGTACTGTGTGCCAGTTGTAACCTGTGTGAGAAGGTTATGCTTTCTTTGGAAAAAATAGAATGATGACTTCAGTCCCCTGAATAGCATGCAAATGGCAATGGGTGTGCAGAAACAAAGAGCTAGGCATTGATTTAGGGAGTACTTCCTTTTTTT
>JADRCC010265757.1:2474-29580 GCA_019843855.1 Hylomyscus alleni | reverse complement strand
TGTGTGTGTGTGTGTGTGTGTGTGTGTGTGTGTGTGTGTGTGTGTGTATTTCTCCTTGCAATACACAAATTTCTTAAATGGGGACTACAATTATTTTCATTTTTGTTAGATATTTTCTTTATTTACATTTCAAATTTTATCCCCTTTCCCCATTTCCCCACCAAAAAGTCCCTATTCCATCCCCCTCCATGTTACATTTTCAATATTATCTCTTTCAAAGATAGAGTATAAAAATGTACATATAGTAGAAGCTTGGCAAAAGCCTTCTGGTGTGTTGATTTGTTCACTTAGCAATCTGTTGTACTTAATAAAACTCCTTAGTATGAATTTTGGTGAAGTTCAAAGGATTCTCTAGTCAATCAAAAACCCCAGTCAAGAAAGTCTTGTGCAGCTGGACAGTGGTGGTGCACGCCTTTAATCCCAGCACCGGAGGCAGAGGCAGGCATATTTCTGAGTTCACAGCCAGCCTGGTCTACAGCCAGGGCTACACAGAGAAACCCTATCTCAAAAAAAAAAAAAAAAAGAAAGATAAAAAAGAAAAAGAAAGAAAGTCTTGTGCATATATTAGTCTCATATTTTTACCTTGTTATCACACTTCCACATACCTATTTTCTTATGATTATTGTTTAATTGTAGTCATATATATGATGGCCATGAGATTCATCCAGTTACAAAATAGTGTTAATTAGAATAGATGTAACCTTAACTCTAACTGAAATCAAAGAAAAATGATCATGTCTTTTAATATTTTTGAGCCCTAATAAAGTTTAGAATTGTATTATGCATATTGATGTTCTCAATATTAATAACTGGATGAATAACTGGATCAATTTCTCCAGGAAATTACTCTTGTTGTTCACAATGGCCAAGAAAAGGCTACCTATATTACTTTCATCTTTAAGACTACTGATTTCCTTGGAGATATGAGTGCTTTTTCAGCATCACAGTGCTTATGGTGTTTATAAACTAGTTTTGACTTGTATATATAGAGAGGGAAATAATCACCTGCTGAGTCATAATTGAAATCAGATGTCACATAAATGACAGAATTTACAAATAAGCCTCCTCCAGTGAATGGAGGAAGAGATAAAGCTTATAGTTGAATGTCATATAACCTTGGGATTTACACATTCAGGAAGGCAGGTAACAAAAAAATGAAAATTAGACTAAGCATTCAGAAATGTGCTAATAAAACTGTGATTGGTCATATGCATGGGGAGTAGGCCTCCCATTTGCCATCAAGAATACTTCAGTAGCACAAGATGTCATATAAGCTAAGAACCCATTCTATTTATCTGGAAGTCATTCTCTCATTGGCTTTTCATTCTTCAAGATCTTATTCCAAATGTGACATAATGAATAATTAAAGGAAAAATTTGAAATAAGTAAGAATCCTTTAAAAGGATGTTCTCATCTTTATCACACTTAAAATTTAAAGGTAATTATAGTGCCCAGTGCAGAAAAAGTTACTACAAATTATTGAAAAAATATGGTTTCTAAATTAAATCAGCATTTAATTTAGTACAAAATCTGAACTACAGAATAGTAGTAAAATCAGCATAGTTATTTCTAGCTCTAGTACCATAGTCTTTTGATTTATGAAGATATAATTTTAGACACCTATTAAGTAAACCTTTTTAACTCACACCATTTTGAATTTACAATTGGATTCTCATTGTAATTAACATGAATATCTCCTTAACAGTGAACAAGTATGATCTTTGTTAGCTTTTATATAGCTTTTATATGTATGTGATTTTATTATTTATAAATATATTCATCTACCTATATAAACTGCATAACAAATCATTTTATAATTAAAAGTAATAAACAAGATCCACATTTTCAACACTTTTTTCCTCAATGCAATGACTTTTACTGTTCCAAAGTATTAGTATGTAAGGCATAAAAATATTGTCATAGGTATTGATGAACTCTGTTTCAGAAATGAACTGGGGTTTACATACAAAGCCACAGATCTTGCCCCCACCCTGCTTTTCTCCCTCTCTTCCCTCCCTCCATCTCCCCCTTCCCTCTCTCCCTCTCCCTCTTTCTTCTCCTGTCTATCTGTCTCTGTCTCTGTCTCTCTGTCTCTGTCTCTGTGTGTGTGTGTGTGTGTGTGTGTGTGTGTATGTATGTTTGTGTGTGTTGTGAGGCACTGGTCTCAGTCTTTCAGTTATGTTATCCTTTAAAGTATAATTCCAAAAAAATTCCAAAATAGGCAGCAGCTAGCTATCTATGATTGTCTTTAGTTAGACTCTCAAATGGTACTAAGGTCTAATTCAAATTACAAATGTGAGATGTTTTCTTAAATGGCCGGACTCATATTTCCAAGAATATACTAAACAAAGAACTAACATCTACAGATTCAAAGTATGGGAAACAGTCAAGTGTCATGATCTACTTATTTTTGAAGCATGTGTTTTGAGGTCAAGGTTCTATCTGCAGCCTTGAAAGGCTTTCTAGAATAAGTAATGCATAAACCAAAATCTTGAAAATGTATTGTTAATGAGCCAGTAAACTTGTGAAGTTCTTCCTGTATCAAGATACTTTCATTGCATAAATAGAACCATTGTTATCACAGTCTTGCTACCACTCCCCAGGCTCCACTCAAAAGAAAATGATTACTCCATTTTCTAGATTATAGTGCAATTTCAACTCTGTATTAATGAATATCAACTATTATATGAATAGTTGACTTTTATCCCCCTTTTAACTAAATGCCTGGATTTGGGAGTAGAGTTCTAAAGTTTTGATTGCATAATTAGTTGCCATGAAAGGCTTTTACTAAAACCTCCTATTTTGGTTCTAGATTCTCCACTGTAAAAAATGATACTGTCAACTTCTAAACCATTCATATTTATAGTGATTAAATATAAGAAAATGAATAGGCATTAAAAAGAGAATTTCAAAAACATGGGAATGGATTAGCAAACTTAAGCAAGCATATTATGATTAATTTCCCTATATTACATACCTATATCACAACCCAACAAATTGCAGACTCTAAATATGTTAAACATTCAATTGTATTCTTTGTCCAGCTTCCACTACCAAAAATTCATAGACCTTACTGGAATTTAATGACCATGATCACAAAATATATCAAGCAATATTTGAGATAACAATTTATACAGTCAGGTGAAATAACCCTATACTAACTCCATTAAATTCCAAGGACATGATTTGTCCATCAAGTCGGTTGAAGCTGAGTGCAATGGCACCATGATTCTTCATTCTAAGCCTGCACCTCTTGCTGGCAGCTTCAGTCTAAAGGAGAGAAAGCTATCAAGAGCAATAGCAAAGGTCACAATACTCACTACAACTGAAAGCCTTCATGTCCGTGATTTTTTTTTCAGAAATATCCAATATAATTTCTGATGTTTGTAAACTCCTATAAAAATTCTTCTGAGATGACTTATTGGTTTCTCAGAGTCAAATAAAAACTGTTATTTGTAAGGAATAAATCCTTCATGGATGTATAAAAATAATCGTTTTTTTTTTTTTTTGTATATAGCTTTACATTAGAAGTACCATGTAACCATTAGCATAACATTAAAAACTATGACATCATGATGGTATGGCAATAAATGAGATAAAAATAAAAACTTACTTACTTTGTGAAGATCTGAATATAAAGAAAGGGGTCTTGTGTAATGGTACTACTACCTTGTACAACCTCAACATCATTTTATAGCTCTCTTCTAGCTTGCTCCATACAGCCTGTCTAATTGGCTACTTGATTCCATTGAATCAACCTTAAAAGTCTATCTCAGAAATGGTCCTAGTTCAAATTGCTAGCATTCTGTCCTGGAATACTGCAACAGCTTATTGACTGATCTCCTGTGTCTAGTCTTAATAGCCTCGAGGCTTCTGACATCCTTCCTCCCATTCTCCTGCCATTTTCTTCCTAACATGACTTTTCTAAAGTCATCACTCACCAAGCTTTAATCTGATGCCTCTAAATGGATTAAAATTTTGCCTTATCACCAGGAACTGGCACAGTACTCTTGATTCTTCCAACTATTTCTCCTCAGAACTCTTCCAAAATTACTTCACATTATGAATTCCCAGCATTATCAAGCCCACTTTTTTTTTTTTTTGGTTATTCAAGATAGGTTTCTCTGTGTAGCCCTGGTTTTCCTTGAACTCACTCTGTAGACCAGGCTGGCCTTGAACTCAGAAATCTGCCTGCCTCTGTCTCCCAAGTGCTGGGATCAAAGGCGACCGCCCTGTTTTTTTTTTTTTTCAAGTCCGCTTTTAACTTGTTAAGAGTTTGAATCATGAAAATGTCACAGCCTAGTTCAAGACCTAGCATAGAAGCCATTTGGAAAAGCCTTCTGAAATATCCCAGAAATTCTTAGACATCTTCTCTGTTCCCTCAGAAGATTAAAAACCCTCTTTTCCAACTTTACTATGTATGATTATTTTTACCATCTTGTTTCTATATTTACTGATTTAAACTATCAACAGAGAGACATTATCAAGTTAGGTTTCTAGTTTCTAGCATAATATCTAATACAATAAGCACTTAATAAATGTTTCTTGAATGAATGAAAAACAGTAAAGCATAAAAGAAATATAGGGTTTTATAAAATTGTTGTTTAAGGAGTACACAAGTACACATAACTCACGCTATAAGAGTTCAATGGAAAACTTGAACTGTGCCATTACACTTTATGTTTGATCTCAGACAAAATATTCCATATAATATTCAAAAGGCTATTTTACTCTGCACCTATCCAAGATACATTGTAAGCTCAAAGAACTGTTGTATTTTCAGTACTGTGAACCCATTTTACCTATTAACCTTTAGTGAGAAGGGAAATTAGATTCATCTATCTTACGAAGAATCTGAGGGCTACATTCATTCCAATAAACAACCATAGCTACAGAAAGACCATTTGGATGTCTCTATTTTCAGGAGAACATTACTGTCAGTTTCTTGTGCAGGTTTCCATGGAAAGACTGTTAGGACTGTTCAGACAAAAAAAAGAAGAAGGAAAAAGAAAAGGAAAAAGAAAAAGAAAGAAAAAAATCACTCAAGGAAGCTTATATGAAGTCCTGGATGAAGACAGACAAACAGATCAAAGAACTGTTGCATTTTCAAGACAGTGCCACCTTTGTACCCAGCTCCAGATTCATTACTCACATGCTATTCCATCTGAACAATGACCACTGAAACTATATGAGATGGCAGTCAATACTGATCTTTTCAATAAAATTGTAATACCTTAAAAATTCTATTATGATCCCCATTTGAAACAGTAAACTGCCATGATACCTTTCTATCATAGGAAGCTGGGTCTTTACATATTGGTCCATTTCATGTGGCTAAGATACACTTTTTCCATCAGCACATGTGTTACTCAAAAGCCTTACTCCAATTCCCCTTCATCCTTAAAGCCATTAGTTAAAGAAGTATTGTTTCCTCCCAATCTTCCATTCTATACTACCTAAGAACATAGGTATTCTTATTCATCACTTTTCAGCATTCCTTTGTACTATGAGATTTATCTATTTATTCTTCATGAAAAAAAGTCAGCGAACCTACCTATTCCTTACTAAGTACATTTATAACCTACATATACTAAATTGTGAAATTAATGTATTTGAGGAGCTACAGCACTTGAGAGATATTATTCCTTCAAATTGCTTGTTCTTGGGTTCAGATTTTACTAGTCTTGCATATGTGCCTAGATTTATCGTAATAATGTTGGAATTTGGGCCACAAAACTTTTGGTTGTTAGATGTGCTACTTGGACATACTGTTAAAGTTATCCCACCAAAATGACAGAATCTCTGAAACCCTATGAAAGAAAACATGTCCTCTAACAAGTTGTGTCATATGTTACTCATTTAAGATTATGGCAAAAGCACAGCTTCTTAACATATTTGTAAATGGAAAACATGTGACTGTAACCTGTTTTCATGAGAAAAACTGCTCTTTGGTATGTTCAATCCTAGACATTTGAAATATAAACCCCAGGGAATTTTAAGTTAGGTTGAATTAAGCTCATTCTATCCATGCTCTAAATGTGCTAACAAAGAAGCTATTTTTAGAAAAGTAATGTGTATACATTACTATACCTAGTAGTAAATGCCATCAAAGCAATGGAACTTTGCACCTAGATTTCAGGTCTAGTATAGTCAACTATGTTGACCTCGACTGCTATGTGATTTTAGTCAAATGAAACTTAGTTGCTTTGAGGCTTCGTCAAAATGAGATATTATATTATAAGGAATAGGTATTGTTACCCATATTATAAACTAAATGTGGTAATCGAAACATACTCCATTTTTTAAAACATTGGTTAATTAAAGATTATTTGCCTTCATGGTAGTTATAAATACTAAACAGACTTACAGCACCCACAAACATTTTTATAACTTATCTCTAGAGCCCTTTGTATTTACTCTTTTAGTGTGATCAATATGTTTATCTACCTGCCAATTCTTTAACACAGAATGAAGGCTATCCTTTTATTATGGCTGTCTCAGAAAGTACTGAACTAGTCAATGTATCCAGTGATAACAGGATGATTTGGAACACACATTACAAAGGCTTATCATGTCACTGTATACTGAACCTGTCCAAATATTTTCTTAGATATAACATGAAAATAGATATTCTCTATCCTCCATTATTTTAGTGAGTAGTAACAAAATAATTACAAGGCTTTGATGGTTCCACAGCTTATTACTTTTGGATAAAATGCACCATACACCTATTATTAAAAAGTTGAAATATAATAATTCACTAGGTTTAATTTCAAATTATAACCAAAATATACTCAGTTTGTTCATATTTACCTAGTGTCAGTAACTCCTAGATTATTGTAGTGAGGAGAATAAAGGACTACATGCCCCCATTCTGTCTCCATGTGGATAATCTTGGAAAACTGGAAGGGACTGGCTAAACTTACTTTACAAACAAAATTGAGGTAGGCTTACCTGACAAGGAGAAATGTACCTTCAGTGATATAGAAATGAGTTGATCTCACCAAGGAACCAGTCTAATCTTGTGTAACAGGAGGTCAAGAAAGGTAAAAAGCACTCTCAAATTCACAAACCAAGACCATCCAGTAGATCCTGTATGCCAGTATAACTCAATGAAATCATGCTTTGTGACTATATCACATATTCCCTTATAGAAATATTTGCTTTCAGTTGTCTCAGGAAGAATCACTAAAGTGAATAAATTGTCATGTTTAAAGTTTTATCATAAGTAATGGTGATAACTTACATTTGTATAACACACTTGAAGTTATATTACAGAATGAGGATTAAATAATCTTTTGGCTTATTTTCAATCACACACACAAATACTAGCAATCACAAAAGATTTAAAAACAAAGAACACCAGGAATAATGTATGGAAAGCAGCATTCCTTTAACTTTGAAAAATGAAAGGCTGATATGGCTAACAGGTTCTCAAGAGGCTGGTGCCTATATTCCAAAGAAAATATTGCATATGAGAAAACAGTGGGACTTGGCGAAACAAGAAAGAAAAAAATCAGGAAATCAAAATGGTGTTAATGCCAATGGTTCTACATACCACTGCTTGATTAGTTCTAATGGGCAAATAAAGGAAGAAATGAATGAGCAGCAGGTATACACACTTTTTCTTGGCAAGAGCTTTGAAACATCTCACAGAGGAAAAGTTGCAGTTTAGAAAAGAAAAACTGTGGTGTTCTTTCTTCTAAGGGAGTGGAGAACAAACAAAGGTGACTCAGAACTTCCTGAAGGAATTGCAAAATATATCATAAATTAAATAGATTTACATCACTTTTCTCCTTCTCTTTCCTCCTCCCACTCCTTCCCATGTCCTTTACTCACAAATTGATAGTGTCTTTTGCTTTGATTATTATTGCTACATATATCCATATGTGTGTATGTGTTTGAACAAATACATAATACAATCTACTGAGTTTATTTTTGTTGGATATATATATATATATATATATATATATGATATCAAGGATTACCATATTATATTGGACAACCAATAAGAAGGCTAATTTTGGCTTTTTAGAGTTTCCTGATTACCCATTACGTCAGAGAAAGTGAAGTATCTAGTGGATAATTGTATTGTGACTGATTGACACACTGCCTATACATTCAAGATAAATATTATTGTTGTAGTTTTTGTTATTGTTTTTAGCCCTATCTCCTCCAAATCTTTAGTTGTAGACAAACATGTCTTTCCTCAGAATACGTTTCACATTTTTATTATCTCCCAGTTTTGTATATGTCATTACCTCTATCTATTAATGATAT
Source organism: Hylomyscus alleni (assembly GCA_019843855.1). Classification (NCBI taxonomy): domain Eukaryota; kingdom Metazoa; phylum Chordata; class Mammalia; order Rodentia; family Muridae; genus Hylomyscus; species Hylomyscus alleni. Next base: position 21,300 of record JADRCC010265757.1, on the reverse strand, counting down.
GCATGTATATTACATGACATCCAGATTTGTAATTTGATTTAGCATTAAAGACAAAATTCAAAATCTCTCAATCACACTCTGTGAAACTTTGCCTAGATATCCTTATATACCAATGAGAAGCAATCCAATTATTTTAGGAATTGTGTCAGCCTTCTCACCTCAGAACTCCTTTCCTCATTACTGAAACACAGCAATACTAAATGACTCCTCTCTCTGTGTCAACTTCCTCACAAGAGAAGCAGGCTATTCTTTACTATCTTATTCAGGTGCTCTGCTGGACTGGCTTCATTTAGCTTCAGCAAACACTAAAATTAGGCAAAACATGAAATGATGTGTTTAGGGAAATGACTATGAATACCACTAAGAATGAACAAGTTAGAATGTTTCATCCAAAAACATGAAAAAGCAAGCACACATGTATGAGGACAAACATTGTTTTATATGCATCTGTGCACACATGTTAATGTTGAAAACTTTCACACATCTTGTGTAAAGTCATATAGAGTGTCTCTATTCCTCTCTTGTAAGATTTATATTAGGCCACTTATAGCTGAGGTTCAATCCTTATTTACTTCCCTAAGAATATACAATAGTCATGTGATACAATCCAGTGAAAACACAGTGTGTATTGCAGACACATCTAAACCGTCATTGGCGAGATGCCAGCATTCTCAATAATACTCACAGAAGGAATAAAAGTTTACCATTAATATCATGGTAACTAAAAATAAATATTCTTACAAGGTAGAAAAGAGGAGGCAGAATCATGAATGTGAACAAAATTTTACAGCTTGGTGACAAAACTACACACTCATTAAAATATATCAGTCCACTTAAACTTTTGTCCAATGCTCTGATTTGTTAGCCAATTGGAGCTTTCAGTAACTTTAAATCACAGTGAATAGAAATGTGTGAAGTGAATTAGGATGATGCTACTCTCTGTCTGTGCTATGCTCGCAAATGTTATTTGAGACATTTAATATAAGATACTATTCTCTCATTTGTAAACAACTCCAATAAGAAATTGAAATTGCATCAAAATACAAAGATATCCACATGAGCATGTTTTCATCATAATGCAAAATGTAAAATAAAAAGGAAAATATAATAAAACTAAACATATGTAACAGAATCATACATAAATAATCTATTTATTAACAATTTCATTTTTAAGAAAACATAATTTTCAAACAACTTTCAGTTCCCACTGGGTATAAATTAAGCTTTTACTGTTTTCAAATACATATTCTAGAAAATTCTTCTGTACTCAACTATATAGTATATTACTCTTCTTTGGGGGCATAAAATGTTAATAATTTTTTAACATGATGTTTTTATTATTTGCATAAATGTTTAGCCCCAATTGGACATCTGAACTTTTGTCATAAAGTTGGTTGTACATTTGGTCTTTTTAATGTAGTGCAGGAATTTTAAGAAGTGAAGAAAGATTTTATGAACCAGAAACAAAAATTTCCCCAATAATTATAGACCTAAATTAACATGGACACACACATGCCTATCAGATTTTAAAAAAATTAAATTTGTGAGTATGTAAAGACTATCATATCTGATTATTTGTATATGTCTGAGTTTGAGTGGTATGAGTAGTATCATTTTTTTCCTTGGTCCTTAACCAGGTTGAATAAACTTCACTAATGCATGTCAGCTCCTGTCACTAAAGCCAGGGAAAGAACTGCAAATGTTTATAGAAATACTGAAATAGCTCTGTAGATAAGAGTTCAGAGTAATAATTCAAGTACTGCAACCCATCAAAGATAGCTGTACTAACTAGGGATCCAGAACCCAGTGACTGAAATTCTTGGAGCTGTCTCCTGGAGCTGAATTCTAATGCTAAGTGCTTTTGAAAAGTCCATCAAGATTTAATAGGCTAAATTTTCAGACTTCATCAGTTTTAGTCACATAAATTCCATTAGGTTCAAAGTTCCATAATGCTCTACCCTGTCTATATTTGTGTGCACATTCCAATCTACAGTCTTCTAAGTTCTCTGTTGGGCTCTCTAAGGTCTCAATATCTTTCCTCCTAAATTTGTTTCACATTGTCCCTCAAACCTGTCTATTCCCTTGATTTTAGGGCCCTAAACTTCACTCTATCCATTTGAAATCTTTTGAGACATCTATTTTAAAATACACACCCTCTTCACTGGTCTCCTATTATGATTTTATTACAGCTGACTCATTTTCTAGACAAAGTTCAACCAGAGTCAACTTGAACCATCACTGAGGCTGCATGCACATGGCTGCTCCTTGAACAATCATATCCAGAAATGATGCCAGCTCACTCAGAAAATGTACCTCTTGTTCAGTGTGTTATATCACTGAGGAAAAACCATGAAGTTATTTCTGTGTCTGTGTCAGCTATTTTGTGAATTATAAGAGTCAGGTTTACAATAGAATGGATACCACTGGATGGGTGACCTGTCACTCTGTTAATGATTTATGGAACAGCCTAGAAGACTGCTTTTATAGAGCAGTACCACTTGCAGGTCAGTCCTGAGTGGTATCACTGCAATGTAAGGAGAGAACAGTATTAGATACTAAGACAAGGGGAGGTACAAAGGATATTTAAATTCCATATTATTGTTCTCTTCTTTCAAAGCATATCCATATTTAGTTCTTTTATATTAAAACTTAATATTAAGATATGCTAAAGAAATTAAGATTCCTTAATGACTACATAAGAATAAAACAGAGTAAGACAGGCAGAAAAAAATACAGTTAAGTAGAGCTGAAGACATATTTTCTACCAAACACTTCCCTTTGTACCAGAGAGGAAAAGTCAAGTCAAGTGTGAAGAGACTTAGACATGAAATTAAGAACACTGGACTTTTTCTGATACTAATGATAATGTATTGAAGAATCAAAAGAAGGGACTGACTTGCACAAAGAGAGGACTGTTTGAAAGAGAAGTGAGATAGGAGGGAGGGGTTCTTTTAGGAAAGGTTCTAGCAATCCACAGACAAAGGCATTGGTTGTAGAGAAGTGGAGACAGATAAGAGAGATATGTAGGTGCAACCTTAACAAGACTTCATGAATAATAATGCAAAACCAAAATGACCTCAATATGAGACAATATCAAAACACAGGTCCACAAAATGAAATCATGTGCCCTAGGCCTCTCTTTCCTTGTGTTTGTACCATTCACCAAAGTCATCATCAACATATCTACTGGGAATGAAGAAAAGATGAAAAGTTAAAGTATGACATATGAGCTTATCGGCTCTTGCTTCAGTAATTTAGCCAGCATTGGCTAGGAATATCTAACAATTCAGACCATTAACTTATAACTCTCAATGATTAAGAATGTTAATCTGTTTTTCCCCTGTGTTTTTTTCAAGCTTCTAGTGACCAGTTACAGAAATCTAAACCAAAGGTCGTGGCTTCTTAGAAACTATGTGCTTGAAATGGCAGTGGGCAGCTGTTTACATGAGGTCATCTCAGGGGCAGCCTTAATATACATCCTCCACTCAGGATCCATAAGGCCTGACATAGTCATTACCTATTTATTCAGAAGAGGCTATGGTCCATCCCATTAGACTTCTCATTTATAACCAATGGTTCTTGAGTTAGACAAAGTATTAGTCATTTTAACCACAGTGAGACTTTGTTGGACATACAGCAAGGATAGAGGCAATTATAAAAAAGGCTATGTGAGCATCTGTTAAAGAAAGTGGCATCTGAAAGAAGACTAGGAAATAAGAAAGTAATATCAGTAACTTGCCAAATAATACCCCTCTAAACAGACTCGCAAGACAAGAAAGAAGTGTTTTAAATGTCTTGTTGTGCTAGGCCCTGAGTATTGTGATGTATGCATGTATTTGGAACACATGGGATGGGGAGGAGGAGGGGGAAGATTCAGGAGTTTAAGATCATTTTTTCTTTCTTTGTAAATTTGATGCCAGCCTTGGCTATATGAGGTCTTGTTTCAAAAAAAAAAAATTAATGCATTCATTCTAGAAAACGTTTTCATGTTCTACATAATTTTATTAAAGGTTAATTTTCTAAAATCATTCTATAACAATCCTATTTCATTCACTCAATCCAGTGATGCATTTAATCATTACAAATTATAGAGACTTAACTGAACTTACAGTGTGTTACTTAGTTGGCTCTCAAGTTACCATATATTAAGTATCAAACTCCCCTTGAAGACATCCAGGCACATAGTCCAGTAAGAAAAATAAATAGGTTGCAAGTAGTTGATAAGGAAGAATAGAAAACCCAACTATGAAATAAAAAGAAAACTTTAAAAATTACTTACTTCACTTGTTTGCAGGATTGTGAACTTTGGCAGTTTAGTCTTTGAACTGGCTACACTGGGTTTTCCATCCAACAGTGATCCAAAGGAGAGGTTTCCAAAACTGTTCTCAAATTCAATGGAAGGCTTCAGTGTTGGAGAGATGTCAGTTGTCTGGTCCTGCCCATCCATAGGCCTTACATATGCAGTTGGTTTTTGTTGTCCCATGCTTGTTTTGCAGTAAAGCCCTTGTGGGAATGTTGGGATTGAAAGGCCACTGCTGGGAGCTAATAAAGATGAGGCAACTAGGGGAGACCCAGGTGCTTGCACTGTAAATTCAGATTCTTCTGGTGAATTAGACTGAAAAATTTCCTTGAAAGCATCTTCTCCACCTGAATTAGGGTTATTATCTTCCTTTGCAGATGGGTTAGATTTTTCAACTGTACCAATTTGTGGTTGCTCAGCTGGGTAGACAAAGAAGTCTTCCAGTCGGGTTTGAGGTGGGTCTTGTGTGGATGTCTGCAACTTGTTTGGTTGACTGCTGGTCTGGCTTGCTTGTGCAGGGCTAGTGTTGTGACTATCTCGTGGCCACTCAGATTTTGATTTTCTGTTGCTATGTATTAGTGTGGAATTCAGTATCACGACTGAAGGTGGAGGCATCAGTGTTGAGGAGTGGGTATTCTCCTGGTGAGATGGGATCATTCGATTCTTTTGTTCTGGATAAAAACTTGCTTCACTTTTGCTGATGGGTGTTTGGGGCGCAGAATTCTTTGGGATGCCCACCAGATGGTTCTGACTGGAATGGTTAGATAGCAGATCCTTCATTTCATCATAACTTCCAAGAGTGTTCTGGACTCGGTTGGCAAGGGCATCTCCTTTGTTTGTCTAAAGTAACAAAAAGATGGAGGTGGGAAAAGAAAATTAGTAGATGCCTGCTTCTTAACGTTAACACTTCAAATAGATGCCTTATAGAGACCAGTAAAGAAAGCGCTTTAAAATTGCCACACTGTCACTTAATTTCACATTTTATGTGCTAAATGAGGAAAATATAAATTTTACATCAAAAAGAAGTTTGGATCCCAATAGAATTCTTCACAGACCTTCAATGAGCAATTTTCAGTTTCATATGGAGACACACACACACACACACAAACACAAACCCCAAGATAACCCCAAGTCATACTGAATAATAAAAGAACTTCTGGAAGTATCACCACCCCCTATTTCAAATTGAACTATAGAGCTATGATATTAAAAACAGCATGATATTGCTACAAAAACAGTCATATTGATCAATTTAATTGAATTGAAGACCCAGGCATAAATCCAGACACCTATGGACACTTGTTATTTTTAATAAAGAAGCCAGAAATATACATAAGATAAAAAGACATCATTTTTAACAAATGGTGCTAGTCATATTGGATGTCTGCATGTTAAGGAATCCAAATGGATCCATATTTGTCACCCTGCAAAAAACTGAAGCCTAAGTGGATCAAGGAACTCAACATAAAACTGGATACATTGATCCTGATAGAAGAGAAAGTTGGAAATAGTCTTAAATTCATTGCCACATTTTGAGCAGAACACTATTAGCACAGGTTCTGAGATCAAAAAATGAATAAATGGGACCTTATGAAACTAAAAATTATAGTCATTCAGACAAAACAGTAGCCTGCAGAATGGGGAAAGGTTTTTACCAACTTTATATCTACAAGAGATCTATTAACCAAAATATAATAAAGAACAACACATTAGAACTATCAACAATTCAATTCAAAATGGAGTACACTGTTGCTCTGTAGTATCAGAAGCAAAGGGGAGGGGGAGGGGAGGGGGAAATCTCTGGGAGTGGGCCAGGGAGGGGGCAACATTTGAAATATAAATAAGTAAATTAAATAATTAATTTTAAAATAGGGTACAGATATAAATAGAATTATCAAAAGAGGAAACTCAAATGTCTAAGAAACATTTAAATACAGGTTCAACATCCTTAGCCACCTAAGTAACACAAACACAAAACTACTTTTGAGATTTCATCTTACATATGTCAAAATGGCTGAGATCAAAATCACAAGTGTCAGCTCACTGTGGTGAAGATGTAAGGTAAGGGAAATTCTCATTTATGGCTGATAGGAGTGTAAACTTTTACAGTCATTATATAAATCAGTGTTGTAGTTTCTCAAGAAAATGGGAATTTATATACTTCAAGATCCAGCTATACAACTCTTGGTCATTTAAGCAAAGGAAGATTTATCCTACCACAGAGACACTTGCCAAAACATCCTGTTCTTTTCATAAGAGCCAGAAATTTGAAACAATGTAAATGTCACAACAGAAGAATGGATTAACAATGTGTTGCATTTATACTGTGTCATATTATTCAGATGATTAAAAAAAGAAATCATGAAATTAACAAGTATATGGATGGGATTAGAAAAAAATCATTCTGAGCGAAGTAACCCAAACACACATGGTAAGTATTCACTTGTATGTGGATATTAATTCAGTAATAACCCAGCTATAATCCATATAAACATAGTGGCTAGGTGGAGAGTAAGGGGCTGGGAAGGACAGATCTTCCTAGGAAAGGGAAATAGATGAGAAAGTTATCTATGAATGAGAGTAGAGACTGGAATGGGAGCATCAGTTAGAGAGAGGCAGAGATGGAGGGGGCACAAGGAAAGTAATACAGGGAAAAATAGCTAAAACTAAGGGTCATTGAAGGGTAGTATGGAAACCTAATATAATAGAAGCTTCCTAAAAAGTACATATATAAAGGTGACCTAAATGAAATCACCAATTAATGTGGGAGACAGAGACCCATGGGACATTGCTTGTTGCCAAATAAAGCTTCCAGGATTAGGATTGAGTTATATATATAACTGAGTTGTTGGACAAAGGAGTCCCATAGAAGCCCCCAAATAACCCAGGCTGTTGCCAAGACTCCAAGGAGCTCTCCACAAACTGATGGCAAGTTGACATTGCTGAAAACAAGATCTAATAGACTCACTGAACATGGAAGTTGAGCTGTTGCCTACATAAAGCCTTTACCTTTAAGAGCTAGCATCTTTGGTATAGGGAAGTATGCTTCATACTACCAAAGGGGAGGCATAAACACCATTACAGACACAAAAACCCTTGGGTCTACATTGGTGTCCTGCTTGCAAGATAACTAAACAATATCTGATTTGACTGAAGGCTTACCCCATAAGAGAAACCAGTACCTAATCCTGCTGGAGTGACAAAGAACCTAAGACTAGATAAGACTAAATACTTCTGTTTTTCTCTTAATAGCAGCAATTAAATTACTCCTAATGACATTCCACACAACTCATAAGTCAGTGCCCTGCCCAACTACCATCAGAGAAGCTTTCTCCTACAGCGGGTGCAAATAAAGAAGCACATGGTCAGACTTTATGCAGAGCATGAGAAACTTTAGAACATTTAGCCTTAAAAAGAATATCTCAATCAAATTTATCACGTTAGGGCTTAAGGAACCCCATCAGAAGTGGAGGTGGAAAAAGTGGAAGAGCAAGAGGGAGTGGAGGATACCAAGGACACACAGCCCTCTAAATCAACATGATCAAAGCTTTGATGAAATATCAGATAGTGAGACAGCATGGGATCTGCAGGGGTCTGTAGCACATGGGCTCCTAAAACTGAGAGAAGTGAACACAGACATCCATCCATTAGTAATTTTACAAAACAATAACAAAACAAAAACAGAAAAGCCCCTAATTGTGGGTTCCATGAGATGGAGTGATACATTGTACATTATAATTAAAGCTATCTTCTTACTGGTGGTTGGATTACAAGGAATGCTTGATTTGTGTGACATATCAATCTTTGCAATATATTATACCATAAAATGCTAAGCCTGTTTGATAGAGAAATCAGTTAAAACTATGTTGTCCTACACAAACTTTAAACAAGGCAATGGATTAAACAGCATCTAACTGAGCTAACTTATGAGTAACATGAATCTAATTTCTTTTAATCAGAACTGTATATATTACTGGTACCTGCCTACATATTCTGGGGGCGATTGGGTTTACACATTGATGATTCATACTCATTTAGTTTGAAATGCTACATTGTTCATCAACAGTGACTCAAGCTCTCCTGTGTCTTTCCAGTGAGTTAGATTTTTTCAGGAGTTTAAATGTTGCTTAAGTAAATCAAATAAAGTTATCTTTTTAAAACAATGCTAGCCTAATGTGTAAGAGTAAAAGAGGCAAGCAAATCAACCTTTGGATAACCAACAGCCCATCTCTATCTTATCCTTGTAGGATGTGCTAATCTCATAAAATGCCAAATTGTTATTTTATAAAATAATTAAGCTCTTGCTTATATTTTTGCAATGAGGAAGCAAAGCTTTTATGACTAAAATATGAAGTGCAGCTATACATGTGGAAATAAATTTGATGAAATTCAGTTGCTAATTCTCAAAATTAACTTTTATGATTCTCTTTAAATCTAAATAGGCTATCAAAACAAGTTGTTTAATTCAGAAAAGCAAAATATTTCACTATGTCTAGGTAGTATTATTCTGGCCCCATACATTACAAAGAGCAAAAGCTACCATTATCCTAGGTGTCATTTTGCAATGGAGCCATTAATTATAGAAGGCCACATATTATATGGCCTTTATGCCATAGATGCCATAAGTATGCTCTCCATGCACAAGAGTAGAAAGCAATGTGGTCCATAAAAGATAAATGTTCAACATTCAAGGTACTTCATAAGCCCTCATGATTTTCTGCTCTCCTAGGTCATACAGACAGTGTACTCCTTATTCAAGTCTCAGGTATTGGTCTATATCTAAGGATATATGTACATGACTTTATTATCTTTGTATGTGAAGATGAGAAAATATGAGGAAGGCTATATGGTGATATATTAGAAATGGATGATATCACCAAGAGAAGGAAAAATGGAATGAGAAGATTGAGCTCAAGCAAAACATTTGGAGCATATGCATTTTTAATAGGCACAAGCAAGAAGAAAAGCCAGGAAAGGATACCAAAAAGGAATAATCAGAGAGAAAATCAAACTAGGAACCTTGGCCTCATTATTAGAATGATCTCTACATATTTAATTCATGCCATGTGTTAATTCTTAGACACTTGTAAAAAATTAGGGCAGTTAGAGAAATATGAATTTCAAAGATTATACCAAAATATGCTAAATATATGCTAGGGGATTTCTGTGGGGGATGGAGATCATTAGAAGTTGAATAAATACAAGTCAGTTTTAGTTTCCTTCTCCTCAAGAACATCTTATGTTGCATCATATGCAACCTTGGTGCTGAAGTAGTGATTAAACAATTAACATTTTATATAATTCTCAGTAGAGTAATTGCCCTGTTTTCAGAAGCATATTTGAAAGGCATACTTAAAAGATATAGATGTGGAGAAATCATTTTTATTCCCTAAAATTCCCTAGGTTTACCATTTTAATGGCAGAAATTACTTTTTAGCAAAGGCAAGAGTATACTCTTTGCATATAGCAATTTCCTTTAACAGACTTACACAATGAACCATTTGGAGAGCAGCCAAAGTCAGTATGCCTATTCACTCCCTAAATATAAAACAAAGAAATTCTATTGCCTTAAAATTTCACTAAGAATTTGATGTAAGTCTGAAATATTTTCAGAGAAACATCTCTTTCTCAAGTTATATGACTATATGCTACAAACACAAACACCTATCTATGATCAAAGATCTGACTCTACCAGCAGAAACAAAGGGATTTAATTTCCCACTCAAAATATCATTGTTGTGCTTTATGGATTTAGTAGAAGCAGATTTCTACAAAATAACCATATTCTTTCCCACTATGGTCAAAAGCATAATCTCTCTTGCTGTGGAAAGTCACCACACCCTCTGGGTCCACATACCTTATATCTCATTTCCTTACAGGCAAGCTAGTAAAATGTTTGTTGTAATTTTGATGGTATATAGAAGACATATCTTTTTTCTCAGTAGGCAGAACAATGTCTAATTCTTAATGATTCTTCATTAATGTTTACCTATTGGAGTTGCCTTAGTTTCTGAGGCATGCTGACATATTTTTTTTTAAACTCAAGCTTTAAAACAAGGTTTGAACAAAGAATTTCTAAACTGGCAAATATCTCTCTGTATGATGTTAAAATTAATGGAAAATTAAAATTTCTCTAAATAAGCCCAGAAATTAACACTCTGCTATACAGTATATATAGTAAAGGTGTGCTTTCATTTCCTGTCTAAACCTGTAGCTATTAAAATTCAAGAGATAAATCTGAATCATCTTTATACACGAAAAAATTGCCATAATGTCTAGTACAGTGGTTCTCAGGCTTCCCAATGCTGAGACTCATTAATACAGTTCCTCATATTGCAGTGACCCCCCCAAACCATTAAATTTTTTTCTTGCTACTTCATATCTATAATTTTCCTACTAATATGAATTGTAACATAAATATCTGATATGCTAGATATCTGATATGTGACCCCTGTGAAAGAGTTGTTTGACCCTCCAAAGGGATTGTAATATACAGATTGAGAGCCACTGGTCTAGTATTAAATTACCAAATAAATTGTTGCAGAAATTAACAGAAAAAATTATATTTCATACTGTGCCTCTATCAAGTGAAAGAATGCGTAATAACTTGAAATAAATGATACATATAAAAGGCAAAGGGCATGGTAACTTGGTAACTACTGATTGAACATTGACTTGAAAATTTTGAATTCCATGATAGATAAGTCAAAAATGAAAACTTTATAGATTAAAGATTAATATTTATCTATGCAAAGAATATCACCATAGATCATTAAGTGAGACAAAAAAAATACATGATATTAAAATGTAAAAGGGGATTTCTCTTACTGGATCACCTATAAAAAATTTAAAGCAATTTAAAAACTTTTTTCCTTAGCACAGACTGTTTTTTTCTTAGAATATACCAAGGTATTTCTTATACATTTTTTCTTATGAAGAGAAAAAACCAAGAGCATTACATTAAATTCGAACTCAGTGGAAGTGAGTGTTCATTTCAAGTTAGGGGCTAAACTATCACAATAAGCTTCTGTAGCTTTTCTGTACACACAAGCTACAAGGGTAGAGTAGAACAGTGACAACTTGTAAGAATGGAGGCTGGCATCCCTCTTAGACAAAGTTTCTCATAGAGCAATTGTTTCAGAAGGCCTCATGACAGGAATTCTATAGGAGATAATCTAAGGTTGAGTTTACAGTCCAAGTTTTCTAAGCTAAAAATTGAATGAAGATCTGCATGGTTTGCATAACAGATGTGCTGTGGCTTTAAGTAGGAGATACTGTAATATTCTTATGCATATACTGGCAATTAAAAAAATACTCATGAGTCAAGATTAGGTATAAACACACAAGCATAGATACATAGCCTCAAAAAATCCACTATTTAACAACCACCAGATACTTCATAGTTCAGCAGTGGTTACCAGCGTCAATTTTCTGCCTCCTCACCATTGGAGAGGTGACTGACATGTAGTCTTGTAATTTCTCAAAAATTTAGACATGACATAGAAAACCTAGTGGAGCCTGAAACACATCTTTCTATGCCTACATTATCTTCTCCCATTATACATAATAGCAACTTGTGGTATACACTAAATGTTCCTTTTTGTCCTCCAGAGGCTTAGCAATCCTGTTAGGGAGGAAGATATTCTCAGCAGACTTGATCGAAAATTCTAAACATTTCAAAGATGAACTTTAGTTGTTTCAATCAGTTGTAGACTTTTAAAAATATCACAGTACTTTACTTCTCGTTCTACATAATTGGTTGATTCCTTAAAAGTAACCTGTGTAGTCATTATTTTCCAAGTAATTGCAGTCTTTCTATCATCAAGGAAATGCATTTCACAAGTATTTTCAAGCATGAATTACATGTCTGCTTTGTGGCTCATGACTAACAGCACTGCTTCATTTAAGCTTTCTGCTTCTCATTACTTTAGGAAATTCAAGGTTCCCTCAGTTTGCTTCTAAAGTTATCGACAGATTGGTAGTATAATTTCATTGTCAGACTAATGTGCTAAGAGGCTATTGTACCATAGTATTTCCTTCTAATAAAATAAGCAAAATAATTCAAGTTTTGAAGTTCACTTTTCTTCTATTTTATTGTAGTGTAACAGAAGTATGTGATTTAGTAATTTCCTTTTTTCCTAATTCTGATATTTTCACAGTTAATCTCTCTGGGTCATGAGTTGCCATTGATTTCTTTATGTATTAATAATAACAAGAACTGTAACTTTATGTACTTTACAGATTTTAAGGCAAGGTGTTCCAAGCCATTTCATTTGATCCTCACAACAACAATTCAAATAAGTCTACATCAATCTTGGTGTTTACCTTCTTTAAGACAAAGGTACTTGTATAAGTACCTTTAAAATTAAACCTTTCTATACCCCAGTTTCCTCATTTTAATTGAGCCATGAAAATCTATAAAATAGCACTAGTAATAGTAATTATAATAATAATAATAATAATAATAATAATAATAATAATAATAATAATAATATTCATTTTTAAAAAGAGGACTAATGCACAAATGTTATGAGAAAAACCAACCACATTTTGATTGGACTTAAGTTCCACTCCATGTGATGGAACTAATGTCTGTCAATGTTCAGGCAGTCAAGAAATTGAGACTATATAGGTCATTGACCTATAGGAAAACCAAACACTAAAACCTAATTCTGCTAAAAGAACATAGAATAAAATGATTCCTAATGATAGAGTGCTATTAAACCCATAAATCATTGTCTCATTCAACAATCATTAAAGAAGCATCTCCTTATTGTAGATGCTAAGTAATAAAGATCCACAACTAGACAACATGCAGGAGAATGTGAGTCTTTGGGATACTTAGTCTTGAAGGAGGGACTTCATCCAGCCCCACCTCTCCTTCAAGTTTCAGGGCTCCATGCAGAATAGTAGGCAGAAAATAAGAGCTAGAGTGGATGGATGACTCCAAGAAAACAGTGTCTTCTAGATACACCAGGACTGATGTACTTACGGAATCACAGAGACTGTAGTATATTTGCAAGCCCTGCAAGGTTCAATCCAGATGGGGTCACAGTACAAAGAGGGAGATGTGGAAAACTGGGCCCCAGCCCTCACCAAGAATCTATCTGTAATTGATGCCTGCTGGCAAAGGCAAAATAAGTTTTCTGCAATGTGAATCCTACTGAGTATATAACTACAGTTTATTTCAGTCCCCAAGCCCAGAATTAGTTAGTTGGACAACACAAAAATGGCCTCAATGGAATTTTGTGGACTTTTTGTATCCTTTTACTTTGCTTTGGCATTTTCATCTAATTTATCTTTTACTTGTTTCTTTTTGGTTTGTTTTGTTTTGTTTTTGTTTTTGTTTTTGTTTTTGTTTTTTTGAGACAGGGTTTTTCTGTATAGTCCTGGCTGTCCTGGATACTTGTTTCTTTTGATTATTGTTTTTGTGAGTTTTTGTATCTTTCTTGGTTCCTAATTTGTTTTTTGTTTTTAAAGATAAAGAGAAAGAAAGAACAAGAAGTTGAGTAGATAGGTGGGGGAAAATAGAATGAATTGGAGTAAGGGGAAACATGATCAAACTGAATGATTTTTGTTGTTGTTGTTAAAAAATAATATTTAGGCAATGGTGGCACATCCCTTTAATCACAATAGATGGGAGGTAAAGTCACACAGATCTCCTGAGTTTGAGGCCAGCCTGGATTACTTAGTGAGTTCCAGTACTGCCAGGGGCTACACAGAAAAACCTAGTCTTGAAAATGAAAAGAAAAAGCCCTGAGCTGATTCTGTGCCACAGTGCTCCACACTCAAATACCACTGAAGAGAGTTGGTCTCCCAGGAGTGCTGACAAACCTGTGAGCACAGTTAAGACCACCATTTCTGCTCAAATTCCTGGCCCAAGAGGGACTAACACAGAGCCATCAGAACACAGGAACCAAGGAACAGCCAGGGACAAGATCCTTCCATTTTCCCTTCTGCATCCTGAGCTGATCCGGTGCCACAGGACAAAATCTGATCCTGTACCACAGTGCTCCATAGCCAAATACTACCAGGAGAGAGCTGGTCTCCCAGGAATATTGAAATACCTGTGAGCACAGGTAAGACCACCACTTCAGCTCAAATTCCTGGCCCAAGAGGGACTAACACAGAGCCATCAGGACACAGGAAAGAGGAGCAGTGTGGTACAGAATCCTTCCAGTTTCCTTCTGCACCCCGGAGCTGACCCTGCGCCACAACTCTCCATACCCAAATTCCTCCTGGAGAGAACTGATCTCCTAGGAGTACTGACACACAGGCTTGCAGGAGGGATACCCAAACACACCAGAAAAGCAATATTCTGATTTAAAACCATATCTCATGATGATAGTGGACTTTAAGGAGGACATAAATAACTCCCTTAAAGAAATATTGGTAAAAAGCTAGACACCCTTAAAGAAGAAACACAAAAATCCCTTAAAGAATTATAGGAAAAGACAACCAAAGAGGTGAAGGAATTCAACAAAACCATGTATGATCTAAAAATGGAAATAGAAACAATAAAGAAATCACAAAGGGAGACAACTCTGGAGATAGAAAACTTAAGAAAGGGATCAGGAGTCATAGATGCAAGCACCACCAACAGAATACAAGAGATAGAAGAGAGAATCTCAGGGGCAGAAGATACCATAGAAAACATTGACATAACAGTCAAAGAAAATGAAAACTGCAAAAAGCTGCAAGCCTGAAACATCCAGGAAATAATGAGAAGATCAAACCTAAGGACAGTAGGTATGGAAGAGAGTGAAGAATCCCAGCTTAAAGAACCAATAAATATCTTCAACAAAATTATAGAAGAAAACTTCTCTAACCTAAAGAAAGAGATTCCCATAAACATACAAGAGGCCTACAAAACTTCAAATAGATTAGACCAGAAAAAACTCCTCCTGTTACCTAATAGTCAAAATGCCAAATGCACACAAAAAAAGAGAAAGAATATTAAAAAGAGTAAGAGAAAAAGGTCAAGTAACATAGAGGTAGACCTATCTGATTTACACCAGACTTCTCAACAGAGACTATGAAAGCTAGAAGATCCTGGGCAGATGTCATACAGACCCTACAAGAACACAAATGACAGACCAGGCTACTATACCCAGCAAAACTCTCAATTATCATAGATGGAGAAAACAAGATATTCCATGATAAAAAAATTACACAATATCATTCCAAAAATCCAGCCCTACAAAGGAAAATAGATAGAAAACATCAACTCAAGAGGGAAGCTACACCATAGAAAAAGCAAGAAAGTAATCTTTCAACAAACCCAAAAGAAGATAGCCACATAAACATAAAAATAACATCAAAAATAATAGGAAGCAACAATCTCTATTCCTTAATATCTCTTAATATTAATAGACTCAATTCCCCAATAAAAAGACATAGACTATCAGACTGGACACATAAACAGGACCCAGCATTTTGCTGCATAAAAAAAAAATGAACCTCAGTGTCAAAGACAGACACTACCTCAGAGGAAAGGGCTGGAAAACAATTTTCCAAGCAAATGGTCCCAAGAAACAATCTGTAGTAGCCATTTAAATATCAAATAAAGTCAACTTTCAACCAAAAGTTATCAAAAAAGATAAAGAAGGACACTTCATACTCATCAAAATCTACCAAGATGAACTCTCAATTCTGAATATCTATGCTCCAAATGCAAGGGTACCCACATTCATATAAGAAACTTTACTAAAGTTCAAAGAACACATTGCACCTCACAAAATAATAGTGGGAGATGCTCTACTCTCATCAATAGATAGATCATTGAAACACAAACTAAACAGAGACATTGAAACTAACAGAAGTTATGGACCAAATGGATTTAACAGATATCTATAGAACATTTCCTCCTAAAGCAAAATAATATACCTTCTCAGCACCTCATGGTTCCTTCTCCAAAACTGACCATATAATCAGTCACAAAACAGGCCTCAACAGACACAAGAAGATTGAAATAATTCCTTGCATCCTATCAGATCACCATGGACTAAGGCTGGTCTTCAATAGCAACAAAAACAACAGAAAGCCTACATATACATAGAAGCTGAAAAATGTCCTACTTGTTGATAACTTGGTCAAGGAAGAAATAAAAAAAGAACTTAAAGATCTTTTAGAATTTATTGAAAATGAAGGCAGAACATACCAAAACTAATGGGACACAATGAAAGCAGTGCTAAGAGGAAAACTCAGCTCTGAGTGCCTCCAAAAAGAAACTGGAGAGAGCATACACTACAAGCTGAACAGCATACCTGAAAGCTCTAGAAGAAAAGGAAGAAAATACACACAAGAGGAGTAGATGGCAGGAAATAATCAAACTCAGGGCTGAAATCAACCAAGTGGAAACAAAAAGAACTATATAAACAATCAACCAAACCATGATCTGGTTCTTTGAGAAAGTCAACAAGATATATAAATCCTTAGCCAGACTAACTAGAGGGCACAGAGACAGTATCCTAATTAACAAAATCAGAAATGAAAAGAGAGATATAACTACATAAACTGAGGAAATTCAAACAATCACCAGATCCTATTACAAAAGACTATATGCAACAAAACTGGAAAATCTAGATGAAATGGACAATTTTCTAGACAGATACCAAATACCAAAGGTAAATCAGGATCAGATAAACCATCTAAACAGTCTCATAACCCCTAAATAAATAGAGGCAGTCATTAAAAGTCTCCCCCGCAAAAGAAACCCCCAGGACCAAATAGGTTTTGTGCAGAATTCTGTCAGACCTTCAAAGAAGATCTAATACCAATACTCTTCAAACTATTCCAAAAAATAGAAACAAAAGGAACACTACCCTTGAGTATTCTCCCTTTGAGATGGAATAGTTTCCATCTAATCAGGAACCTGTCAAAATTTTCTTTCATAGAAGACTTCATACAAATTTTTTTCTACTTCTATCATGTTTAATGTTGTTTAAAACAAAACAAAGAGGGATGGGAAAAAGAGTGGAAATTGGTGGGACTTTTGTATTTCTGGGAGAAGCCATATACCCCAAACAGGGGAGGTTCCTGGGAGTATATGGGGATGACCCTAGTCAATACTCCTAGCAGTTAGGGATATGAAGACTGATGTAGAAGAGGACATCAACCTACCTAGAAAAAACTTCAACCCAAAATTTGTCTTCCCTATAAGATGTCCAATGATAGACCCAACTTGAGACCCATCTATGGGAGAGAAACAACCCCTGACACTATTAATAATACTCTAATATGCTTGTAGACAGGAGCTTAGCAAAACAGTCTTCCTAAGAGGCTTCATCCAGCAGTTTATGGAAACAAATGCAGTGAGCCTCAGCCAATCAATGGGCAGAGTTCAGTGAAGAGTAGGGGAGCCAGAGGGGTCAAAGACACCACAGGAAAACTGACATTAAGTACACATATCTGGCCCAAGGGGCTCCAAAGACTGAACCACCAACTAAAGAGCATGTATTGGCTGGACCTAGGCCCTCTAAATATTTGTAGCAGATGTGCAGCTAGGTCTTCATGTGTGGCCCATTACAATTGGAAAAGAGGCTATCTCTGACTCTGTTGTCTTCCCCCTACCTGGGTTGCCTTGTTGGATCCTAGGTGGGAGAGGAGGTGCTTAGTTCTGATGCAACTTGAGTTGCCAGGGCAGGTTTGTACATACTGGGGCCTTTCCTTCCTTTGAGGAGGAAGGGAGTGGGTAGAGGGTGAGGGGGTATACGAAGGTGACACTGGGAAAAGAGGGGGAGGGGGTTTTATTGAGATATAAAGTGAATAAATAAATAAAAATAGATCAAAAAACAAAAAGAAAACTACAATGAAAAGAAAAGAAAGGAGAAGAGAAGAGGTGAGACTAGACCAGATGACAAGATGAGAAGAATAATAAAAACATAAATGTAAACCAACAAAAAAGCACAGAAAACTATGAACTGGAGAAATTATGAAGTTTCTGAAGAAACAACTAGGTTCTTAGGCTGAAAATTCCTCAAAATGGATTGGGACAATTTGTATCCCACTTATAAGGATTAAAGGAATACATATATAAAGCCCTAGTCTATAGTAGGGACATATCATATCCTCACAAGTGTTTTTATACTCATAAAGTCATGCCATATGGCTTTATATGTCTTAGGCCTCTTTCAAATCATCCTTGTCAACACCATAGCAAAAACTTGACTTTCAAAGTCTCAAACTACAAATATGCCCAGGAAGAAAGTTCTCACCAATAACCAAATCCTAAGAAAGTCAATATTCTTTCCATTGCAAATGTGGCACAGTCCAAGAATAGAAATAAATTAGTAAAGAATATGAAAGAGTCCTATATTGTTTCTCCTGCCAATGAGAAACAGGTGCAAAGGAATGGACCTATTACTGTCTATTTATGAACCACTGATAGTATTGGATATATTATGAAGTCCTGATTTAAGTTTGGTACAGCAATATTTATAGAATTCTGGTCCCACTGCCACAAAGCTTGATTTTCAGTTTGATAAGCATTTCCACTGTAACCCAAAAATGAGTTTTGTTATGTCC
>JADRCC010265754.1:0-12500 GCA_019843855.1 Hylomyscus alleni | reverse complement strand
GACCTGGGGAAGCTAGTAAATGCATCGAGTGAGGGGAATATGCGCAGTTTGGACCTATGATCAAATGACCACCATAGTTATTTAAGGAAATTTACAGTCATTGGCTGAAGAAAATGGCTGCCTTAGAGTTAATGTTCCTAGAAAGAATTCACTTTTAGTTTTGCTTGGTGTAAACCATATTATAACCTGATTTTGTCTCAGTTGGCTTGTCAGCTCAAATGCCACTCAGTTTGCTGGCAGAACTCTTTATGAGACTGGAGGCATGAAAGTTCCTAGAAAAGTTTTCTTAAAGTGGTATCCACATTTAGCATTTCCCTAAAAGATAAATAATATTTCTGGCTCCCATCTATTCAGCACTCGAGGGCCTCCAGGCCCATTGTCTAGTATTTAGTCTCATAGCAATCCTCGGAGGGAGGGCAGGGGCAGCTGTATTGCCCTCAATTTCCAGTTGAAGCCCAGAGATTCACATTCAGAGTCAATACACACGTGTTGAAGATTTGCTTCATGCCAGGCATATAGTAATAGGTGATTTTACATGCTGGGAAAGGTCATTGTCCAAGATCACATGGCTGATAAATGGTACTCCGTGCTACTGCCCAGGTCATCTAAGGGGCCCAGAGATCAAACAATTAGGTCTTTAGGCGCTTGAATTCCTCTCCTAGGGATATTTGCATTTTTTGCAGTTCTCTTTCTTCTGTGGAAGGAAATGTTTTGTTCCGAAGGGAGGTGTTTAAGGCCTTAGAAGTAGGTACATCAAAAGGGCCTTGGGGTGGCAAAATGCAAGGTTGGATTCTAGGCTGTGGTTCTGAGCCCCAGTTGTACATTAATATTACTTGGGGATTTAGGAAAACATTACCTACATTCTGGTCCCACAACAAAGTAGCATTAGAGATTCTGGGAATGTTGTCTAGGAAAAGATTTTTTTTTTTTAGTTTTTTTTGTTTGTTTGTTTTTTTGTTTTTCTTGAGACAGGGTTTCTCTGTGTAGCCTTGGCTGTCCTGGAACTCACTCTGTAGTCCAGGCTGGCCTCGAACTCAGAAATCCGCCTGCCTCTGCCTCCCAAGTGCTGGGATTAAAGGTGTGTGCCACCACCGCCTGGCTTTTTTTTAGTTTTTTCAAGACAGGATTTCTCTGTATAGCTCTGGCTGTCCTGGAACTCACTCTGTAGACCAGGCTGGCTTCAAACTCAGAAATCCACCTGCCTCTGCCTCCCAAGCACTGGGATTAAAGGCGTGCGCCACCACCGCCATGAAGGATTTTTTTTTTAAAGTCAATTTTAATGTGCAATCAGGGTTGAGAACCATGCCGTAGCTCTAGCAGAAAGGTCAGTGACCCCATAATCTAAGAGCCAATCTAGCTTTTACTCAGAGACTGATTGTGGCAAATATCAAGAGTGTTCATCCAGGAAGAGGGACGAACCGCAGAAAAATACCTCGAATCTGACTTTAGTACTGCAACTAGAATGAGTCAGGGTAGCTATGAGTGAAGCCCTGAAGCTAAAGAAGAATTGGGATAGAGCACACAGCTTTCACTTTGAGTTAGAAAAAGAGAGGAGTGGCAGGCAGTTCTTGCTTCACAGGTACTCACATTCCTCATTCATTCATTCATTCATTCATTCATTCATTCATTCATTCGCTTAGAGTACTAGGGCTATACTATGTGCAGATTTAACACTGGTGGATCATACATTTAAGCTGTGAGAATAGGGAGAATGACTCCTTTCTCCCACAATGACATGCATTGTGCTAATTGCATGTCACCTCCCTGTGAGCCAGGAAATCATGTACGGATTCAGGAGAATTGGTGGGCATATAGAAGAAATACTATTAATGTACAAGAAGTGAAAAAGACATAAAACCAGTATTAGGCAATGCAATAATTGTTAGAGCAAGGTTGATAACGATCAGTGTAGGTCCAGGGATATAGCTTAATTGGTAAAGTGTGTCTGGCATGTAAGAAGAAATCAGTGGAAAGCCGTGCATGGTGTCCCAGGCCTGTAATTCTGCTGCTTGAGGGGCTGATTCAGGAAATCACAAGTTCAAGTCTAACTTGGCTTACATAGTAGGAATGTACAGAGTGGCCCTGTGAAAAGAAGGTCTACCTATTCAAATGCTGAGAACAGCGCTGGCTCAGGGCTTAAGAGCACTTGTTGCTTTTCTACAAGAGCTGGGTTCAATTTCCCCCACTCATGTTGAGCAGTTGACAACTGCCTGTAACTCCAGTTCTAGGGCATCCAATGCCCTCTTCTGGCCTCTGTGGGTACTGCATACACACGAAGCATAGACTCAGGAACACATGCATACACATAAAATAAACCAATATTTTTTTAAAAAAAGGTTTCTTTTCTTACATCCTGACTGTAGTTTCTCCCTCCTTTCTCTACCCCCAGTCCCTTCCCCTGCTCCCCTATTGCCCCCATCCACTCCTCCTCTGTTTCTCTCCAGAAAAAGGCCGACCTCCCATAGACATCAAGCAGCCATGGCATATCAAGTTGCAGTAAGACTAGCTGCATCTTCTCCTATTGAGGCAGCCCAGTTATGGAGAAGTGTCCCAAAGGCAGGCAACAGAGTCAGACACAGCCCCTGTTCCCCCTGTTAGGAGTCCCACATGAAGATCAAACTACACAACTGTAACGTATGGGCAGAGGGCCTAGGTCAGTCCCATGCATGCTCCCTGGTTGGTAATTCAGTCTCTGTGAAACGCTGTGAACCCAGGTTAGTTGATTTTTCTGGGGTCAGAAGACCCAGAAAATAAATCAGTCTTTTAAAAAATGCAAAGAATAACAGACTAATCCCAAATGATACATCTATAACATAACTTCTACATTTATTTCCTAGACATGGTTTCTCTGTATAGCCCTGGCTGTCTTGGAACTTGCTCTGTAGACCAGGCTGGCTTTGAACTCATAGAGATCTGCCTGCCTCTGCTTCCCTAAGTATTGAGATTAAAGGTCTGTGCCACCTACCACCTCTTGCCTATAACCCCTACACTTAAGGCTTGGGAACCATCATTAGACAGGGGCCAGAAAGATTGTTCAAATCAGAGGATCAGGAAATTTGCCATGAGATAATGTGTTCTATATATGACAGGGAAATGCACCTATGGGATCTCCATATGTTGTCCTAAAAATGACCTGCATAATGACAAAACCAGTTGACATGCCGGTATGGATGGGGGAAATCTTAAAAGGCTCTCCCCTATATGGGGAACCATAAGTAATTACTGGTTGTTAAGAGAGGGGGGAGTCGGGGGAAATAGGAGGAGTTGATAGAATAAGAAGGGGGTAGAAATGATGTAAATATGTTACTTAGCTATGAAATTTAAAAAAAAACTGGAGAAAGTTTTTTTTTTTTTTAGATATATTTATTTTATTTATATGGGCACACTTTAGCTGTCTTCAGACACCCCAGAAGAGGGCTTCAGATCCCATTACAGGTGCCTGTGAGCCACCATGTGGTTGCTGGAAACTGAACTCAGGACCTTCAGAAGAGCAGTCAGTGCTCTTAATCGCTGAGCTATCTCTCCAACCCAGACCTGGAGAAAGTCTAAGAGAAAATATAATATTTCTGCACTCTAAAACTTATTCCTAATATAATTAATAAATAAAAAAGAAACCAATAATTAACTAACTAATTAGTTAATTAATAAAGGGAACTGGAGAGATGGTTCAGCTGTTAAGAACCCTTGTTGCTGTCCTTCCAAAGGATCCCAGTTTGGTTTCCATCTCACGACCGCCATTGTCAGGGATTCAGACGCCCTCTTCTGGCCATTACCAGAACTGCATGCACATGGTGCACAGATCTGTAGGAAAAACACTACATCCCTATATGTAGGAAAAAAACAAACACTCATACGTATCAAAAATTAATTTAAAAAAGAGGCAAATTAGCAACTTATCAGAGAAATCCAGCTTTTTTTTACTTGAGTGGTAACGCATGGGTTGGCCCAAAGAACGGGCCATCATGGATCTTTTCCTGGTTCTAAAATATACAACTAGATGTGGAACCCTGAGAAGTTGGCAGAAGCCTTACACTGGTATACTTTCCAGTGAAGCAAGAGTTATTTGTAGTAGAAAAAGCCAAGTAGATGCCTCAGACATTCCTTTACCCACCGAGACAGCAGAATAAATACAACTTATAGACAGTATACCTCAGAGAGAACTGTAGACCTTTGTTTCCTCACAAATGTGTACAATGGAGTCCCTGTTGGATACCTATTTAATCCAGGAATGTAGTCCCCCAAATATGCAGGTGAATTGCAGCTGATGAAAAAAAAAAGATAGCATTTTAATGAAATGGTTTTACTGACTGTAACATCTATGTCCAGCGTATCTTTAGTAACACAGCCATGTTTGTGGTTATTGCTGAAGTGAATGTGAGACTTCCCTCCAGTTTATGGGAGCATATCTAGAAGTTGGCCATTGGTATCAGCCACCTCTTAAATTAAAGGAAAAATGTGTATGGGTATTTTGCCTGCATCTGGGCACAATGCGTGTGCTTGTTGTCTTCAGTCAGAAGAGGGCATTGATTGGATCTGCTGGCACAGGAGTTGTGAGCTGCCATGTGGGTGTTGGAAATTGAACCCAGATTCTCTGGAAGAGCAGCCAGTGCTTTTAACTACTGAGCCATCTCTCTAGCCTCGGTATCCATCATCTGCCGGGATTGCCTTTGCGAAAGAAAACTGCCTCACTCAATGCCCAAGGGTTATCCAATCACTGACTAATCAATGTAGGGCCATAAAAGCCCAGCCCACTTAATACAAGACAGTCATTTCGAGCCTCCCACTGGGGTTAGCTGAAGCTGGTATTGTGATGGCCTTATAGCTTAGCTTCTTCCCTGTCTAGCCTTCTTTCCTTCACTGCCTTTCCTTAGTGTCCATTCCAAGTGGAGGCTTTAACAGTCTGGAGCCCAGACTGCAGGAGTGGTCTGAGGAAGCAGGTACAGAGAGGGGAATTTGGACCTAGATCGTTCAGTGCTTGCCCTGCATTTAGGATCTCCTTACTGGTGGTAGACTGTGCATGGATATTCTCTAACCCAGGTGTCAGCACAGGGCAGACTCAGCCTTTCAGTGGTAGAAAGGAATGCTAATCAGCTATAGTCACTGGAGAAGTATGGGGGCATAGTGATCCTTTTCCTCCCTTTGTTCCTTTTTCTCTCTATTGCTTCCTCCCCACTTATAAACTATCTGTTCTTTTTCTCCATCCCCATTTCTCCCCATTCTTTCTCCCTCTCCCTCCCTCCCTCCCTTCCTTTTCTTTAAAACAAAACCAAATAAAACAAAACAAAACCTCACTATATTATCCTGAACTTGTAGACTTAAGTAATTTCCCTGCCTCAGACTTGTGAGTAGCTGCTACTATAGGTGTGTGTCACAGAAACTGGCATTCGAATGGTAATTAAAAAATAGTATTTTTTGATGACTTTAACAGAAACGCAACACCGTGTTTAGTGATCAAATTTGCCTTGGCTAATATGGAAGCTAGCACACATAGGAGGAAAGAGACAGGGTCCATGGTGTCAGGACCAGGTCAGGGAAGATTAAAGAGGAGAGAACAAATGGCATTTAGAAACCACAGAGGAGCAAATGCCAGAGGTCATGAGCTGGAGCTGTGGTTTGGGGGAGGAGGAGGACAGAGTTAACCATGAGAGTAAGGCAAGGCTGCTTTCTCACTTAGGGATCTTGTTGAAACAGAATAGTACCATGAGCCATAGGCCTGAAAACCTGAAGCTCCTATATTTTTTTGAACCATCTGAGTTTGTAGAGGTGATCCTGGGCTTCCTGTAAAGAACTAGCAAATATTGTTCTCTTAAAACCATGTAAAGAAGGCCAGACACCCTGCTGTTCTCCTGAAAGAAGGCAATAACAGGATCAAATCACAATGTAATGCAACTGGGTGCATGATATGGTAGCAAAACCAGAAAAAGACAGAACTCTGATAAAACTACAAGTCCTTGTCAACAAGTATCCTGGTGATCTGGAAACTAGGCATAGACAAGTAAGTTGATACTGCTGAGCCAAGAGGGGGATACAATTAAAGTTTGAAAATAAAAGATAATCAGTAAATAGTATAATATGAGCACATATGATGTATAAAATATGAATGATATCCTGAATTGTAGAGCCTAACACTGTATGAAGGACCTGGGATATGTGTGCACACTGCTAAGATGGATACTAGAAGCTGGGAAAATATGTTTGCCTGAACTGCTATGACTGACAGTGAACTAGAAAGACAGGGAGACAGACACGTTTCAGTAGATATACGGTGTCAGATACTGCGTGGAGAGATTATGGGGACATTCTGGTCACCACATCACGAGGAATGTATTAGTAAAGGCGGGTTACACCATTTAGAAGTTAAGTGTGGTTGGTTCTCTTCAGGCCAGTATGGATGCTAAAAGGAACAAACACAGAGGTGACCTCAAAGCTAGTGTATTAGAGTTCTCAAAAGGAACGGAACTGATGGAATGGATATATGTTAAAAGGAGGGTTTATTAGTCTAGTTTACACAACATACATTGGGTAGTCTAACAGTGGCCACCTGAATGGTGGCAGGGTGGAGAAACAAACAGCTGGATGAGTCCCCAGTCCTAATATGGTAATGAGAGTGAAGAAGCTGGGTCCTGATGGTATCACAGGAGCAACAGTGTGATAGCCAGTGACAATGAAGGTTGGCAGATAGGCAGCACTGTTCCCCTCCCCCCACCCCCCACCCGACCTCTTTCTATCCAGGAAGGTGCTGCCCACTCAGAGAGAGGATTTGCTCCTTACTCTTAATCCTTCCTGGAACTGTCCCCACAGACAATCAAGAAAGAGCCCCTTCCCGATTACAGTTGCAATTAAGTTGACAATCAAGATTATCTGTCATAACTAGGAATAAAAAATGGTGGGGGAAACCAAAGCAGGGCAGCACATTGCTCAGGAGGCGTTCTAGGTGGGGACAGAAGAAGTTGACAGAGGACAGCAGGCCAGGGGCCTCACCGAGAGGGAGGGAGGGAGGGGGAGGTGGATAAGAGAATATGGCAGTGGGCTACAGACAGCTCATCAGTATCAGTTAGCACTTCCTGCTCTTGCAGAGGACCAGGCTTTGATCTTAGTACACACGTGGTGGCTCACAACCATCTGTAATTCCAGTTCTCAGACATCAAACGCCTCTTTCTACCTCCATAGGCCCCTGTATGTATGTGATACTCATGCATCCACTCAGTCACACATTCATACGACACAAAAGTAAGTACATAGCTATTAAACAAAATAACAAGAAGCTCGGCATTGTAGGGCCCACCCTAAATCTCTCCATACTTGGGAGGCAGAGACATGGGAATCTCTGAGTTTGAGGCCAGTCTGGTCCACAGAGTGAGTTTCAGAACAGCCAGAACTATGTGAGAGGCCCCATCTCTATGAAAAGGGAGGACCAAGAGTGTTGGTCTCAGTGGAGAGTGTTTAGAATGCTCAAAGGTCCTGTGTTACATCGGTATGAAAACAAACCAAGTCAACAGTTAGCAGCCCCAAAGAAATCAAATGGGAAAATCGCTGAAATGCTAGCGCAGAGAGGGGGAGGTTGGTGAGATGACGGAAGGTTAGGTAGCATGGGGATCTTGGTGACAGTGGTTGAGAAGGCAAAGTGAGAAAGCTGCTGAGGGAGTCAGGCCACTTCTCTTATTGTTACCAAACTCAAGTTAATGATTTGCCAATTGAAAAGGCCAATTATGCCAGGTGTGGTGGTGCTCGTCCTTAGTCCCAGCCCTCCAGAGGCAGAGGCAGGCGGAGTTCAGAGAGTTCAAGGCCAGCCTGGTCTACAGAGTGAGTTCTTGGGCAGCCAGAGCTACATAGAGAAACCCTGTCTCAAAAGAAAACAAAACAGGCCAATTATTTGAAGGAAAGTTGCTATACAGTGAAGAAAAACATTTAGTTGGAAAACTAGCAAAACATGGAAACTATTACCAACAAAGAATAACTTGCCTAGGGTTGCTGAGCAAGAGTTAGTAGTGATTTTCTTTTAGGGGGGGGATGTGAGTGTTTGGATATTTACAAATCATGGCATACTGTTATCTGTATATCACCATATCCCCTGGGTTCTGGAAAGCTGAGAAGAAGCTACTGATTAGAAGGCTTATGACTCATGTTTTTTTTTTTTAACTCGTTTTCCCAGGAATAGCTTACTCTACAGTTAATCATTAAGATACAACAGACGCCTTTCACAGGGGAACGGGAAGATAGCAGAGAGGGAATGTTTGTGGAAGGAGATAGTGAATTGCAACCTTGGGGGAACAATTTTAACCCTTTAGGGGGCTTTGGAGGCTTCAGTCTGACGTGTGTCTGCAGCAAGGCCAGAAGGGAACAAATAACATACTGCTCAGTCGCATGGACTCAAATATCAGTGACATTTTAATAGTTACGAAATACTTTGTTAGTATTTGTAATCATATGTGTGTATATATATATATATATATATATATATAATTAAAAAATAAAATCTTTTAATTTTATTCTGAGATGAGGCATCGTTGAAGAGTCAGTGTAGTTTATTTAGACTGTCCTCAAACTCACTGTGAAACCGAGGATGATCTTACTTTATTTTATTTTTTTTTACGTTCTTTTATTGGATATTTTCTTTATTTACATTTCAAATGTAATCCCCTTTCCTGATTTCCCCTCTTGAAAAAAAAACCTGTTCCCTCCCCCTCCCCCTGCTCACCAACCCACCCTCTCCTGCTTCCTGGCCCTGGCATTCCCCTACACTGGGGCATAGAACCTTCATAGGACCAAGGGCCTCTCCTCCCATTGATGTCCAACAAGGCCATCCTCTGCTATACACATGCAGCTGAAGCCATGAGTCCCACCATGTGTACTCTTTGGTTGGAGGTTTAGTCCCTGGGAGCTCTGAGGGCACTACTTAGTTCATATTGTTGTTCGTCCTAAGGGGCTGCAAACCCTTCAGCTCCTTGGGTCCTTTCTCTAGCTCCTTCACTGGGGACCCTGTACTCAGTCCAATGGATGGCTGTGAGCCTCTACTTCTGTATTAGTCGGGTACTGTCAGAGCCTCTCAGGAGACAGCTATATCAGACTCTGAGGATGATTTTTAAACTAACACACACACTCTGTCCTCTCTCATTTTTGTTTTTTGCTTTTTGAGACAATGTTTCTCTGTGAGCCTTGGCTCTCCTGGCACTCACTATGTAGGCCAGACTGGCCTTGAACTCACAGAGATCTGCCTTCTTTTGCCTCCCAAGTGCTGGGATTAAATGTGTGTGCCACCACAAATGGATAACTTTGAGCTTTTAGTCCCACGGCGGCCACTGGGGGCATAGGCATGTACTACCAGGTCTACCACAATCTTAGATATCTCACGAAATGCATTACACCTGTATGAATATAAAAATGAGTTTAAAAATTTTGGAAAAACCAGTGACTTGCAAAAACTAAGAGCAAGTA
This sequence comes from Hylomyscus alleni, assembly GCA_019843855.1. Lineage (NCBI taxonomy): Eukaryota > Metazoa > Chordata > Mammalia > Rodentia > Muridae > Hylomyscus > Hylomyscus alleni. Next base: position 3,065 of record JADRCC010265754.1, on the reverse strand, counting down.
AAGGTATCATGCTTGTTTAGAGTTTCTGGTGGTTGCAGCACTAGGCATTTGACATAGGGTGGCGAATTCCTAGGGCACACTTGTATTGCTTTTTTGCAATACCTGTTGGGATTTGGTGGCAAGAAGGTCAGGAGTTCAAGGTCAGTGTCAGCTACCCAGTCATTTAAAGGGCAGCCTTGGGTACAGGAGACCCTGTTTCCCTTCTGCCTCTCCACCCCCAAAATAAAGATGTTATATGGGGAAAAAAAGGTGATAGAAAACAAGGAAATAACACTTAAATTGGGCCCTAAAGAGTAGGCAAAAGATAGTCAAACAAAGGACTAGGGAGAGAGCTTAGTAGCAAAAAGAATAGCTTATACAAAGGCAATCTCTTCTATCTAGGGAGTCAATGAACCACAGATCAAAATGATTAGGAAAAATTGCATCTGTACTGAACAAGTACGGATTTTTTTTTTCTTGTACTCCTTTCCTAAAGAGTACATTACAAGAGTGATTGGTGTAGTCTTTACACTATCATAGGTATTATAAATAATCTGGAGATGATTTAAAGTGTTCAGGAGGATGTACATAGGTGGTATAAAAATACTACACTGTTTTATATGAAATATCTGAGGGGAGTCCTGGACTCAAAGCCCAGCTGGAAAGCATCGTTCTCATCTTTCGCCTGTTGTCAGGCGTGCCTAGCTCATTGCCACGGCACTTAGTTGCTGAAATGCCCTGACAGTTTTCCCACCGTTCCCAGCTTCTACTTCCCCGGTTTCTAATTGTGCCGTGACTGTATCAAATTGTATATTGCTTTTACACGGATTAAGCGTCTCTGGAAGGATTTATAAAAAAAATTGATATTGTTGGTTGATTTCAATGGGGCTGGGGATAACCATTACATAACCTTCGGTGTCTTTTGACATTGTTTTAAATACTACAGAATAGGTGGGTTAAATTTATTTTCTCACAGGTCTAGAGGGTGGAAATTTTAAGTAAAGGTGTCAGTGGCATTGGTTTCCGCTGAGAATGCTTGCACATGACCATCTTGTGTAAGATTTTCATGTAGATCCCTTGTATCTCTTTTGTGTACATGTGTTGTACGCATGTGTGCTTGTGTTTGTACAAGTGCATATGCCTATGGTAGTTTATGGAAGCCCAAGATAGGGCAATGTTAGGTGTCTTCCTCTGTTACTCTCTACCTTATTGTTTTAAAAAGATTGATTTGTTTAATTATTTAAATTCATCTGTACATTTTTGACTATGTGAATTTATGCGCACCTAGAACATCAGAGGGCACCAGAATCTCTGGATTGGAGTTACAAGTAGTGAGCTGACCAATGTGGGTCAATGTTGGGAACTCAACTCAGGTCTTCTGTAAAAGTGGCAAGTGTTCTTACCACTGCACCATCCCTCCAGTCTTTCTACATTTTTTTTCAGACAGGATCTCTGATTAAACCTGAAACTCATCGCTTTGGCAAGACTGGCAGGCCATCAAATTCCCTGGATTTGCCTATCTCTGTCACCTACACCCCAGAACAAGAGCAAGAGCAACATCACCATCATCATCATCATCATCACCATCATCATCAACAACAAAAACGGGCTGGAGAGATGGCTCAGCGGTTAAGAGCACTGATTGTTCTTCCAAAGGTCCTGAGTTCAAATCCCAGCAACCACATGGTGGCTCACAACCACCCGTAATGAGATCTGACGCCCTCTTCTGGAGTGTCTGAAAACAGCTACAGATAATAAAAAAAATCTTAAAAAAAAAAAAAAAGAAAAAAAAAAAACAAAAACAACAACAACATCAGAGCTCCAGGTCTGTCTGGGCAGTGATTCTGCAATCACAGTGCAAATTTTGTAGCCTAGAATCATCTGATGCTTCCATCCCAGCTTCTTCTTCTGCTCTCCAGTTCTTGGTGTCGGTCCTTGTCTCTGGTCTGAAGGAGTGGACGAGTGTGTGGCCCAGACTTCTATCTTATCTTGTATGATTTTAGGCTTTACTAGCAGAGGGGCTCTGCCTGCGACTGCACTAAAGGAGGAGGTGGTGGTGGGGACCATTTTGTTCCTGGCCTACTGTTTTCATATGTGGGAATACAGCTTTAACTTCTTTCTAGTGTCTGGTGAAAGATAAGTCTGAATTTAAAGAATTCTTTCATAATCCACCCAGGCCACTATAGCAAAAGACCACAGATTGAGTTGTTTATAAACAACAGAAATTTATTGCTCATAGTTCTAAAGGCTGGGAATTCCAAGATAAAATCACTATCAGGGTTAGTGTCTGTAGAGAGCTAACATCTTCTTGCTATTATATCACATGGAGGAGGAAGAAGAGAAGGAAATCTTTGGAGCCTCTTCTGCAAGAACACTAATTTGATTCATTGCTTATGACCTGACAACCTTCCAAAGACTCCCACTTATGAATACCATCACATTGAGGGCGAGGTTTGAACATATGTATTTAGCACCAATACAAATAGCTTATAGATTTCTAGGGGGATGGGTTATTTATCTTTCTTTTAACCCCCTTTCTTAGTCTTTTCCTCTTCCTTTTGCCATTTACCTCTTTTCCTTTTCTGAGTTTTCTTCCTTCTTTCTCTTTCTTCTTCTAAGTCTCTTGGGGGTTCTTCTTGAAGTCAACATTATGATGGTACCTTAAATGCCTGGTCCACCTCATCTCTTCTAGTGGGAGTAGAGAAATTCTCCTTTGCCTGGGAGTATTAGCCTCTCACCACCTTTCAGGTGGTCCTTTTCCTCTCTCCTGTCTTTGGGCTCCTTAGGCTCATATGGAGGGGTTTGCTTGGAGATACTCAGAGCCTCCCCAGATTTATGTTTCTGAAAGGAGGCTTTCAGGTTTTGACTGAGTAGGGGAATGATGATGCCACGTTACTAAGGGCTACAGGAGGAGTTATGTCAAAACACCTCATTGAATTTGTATGGTAATATTCTGATAGCTTGATTATGGCTATTCTCATTTAAGGATCACAAAATAGACTTTCAGAAGAGCTAACTTGTCTATGATCTTACAACTAGCAAGTGTGTGTGTGTGTGTGTGTGTGTGTGTGTGTGTGTGTGTGTGT
>JADRCC010265735.1:0-11094 GCA_019843855.1 Hylomyscus alleni | reverse complement strand
CCCCCCCCCCCAAACACCCACTCTAGGTGTAGCCCTGGCTATCCTGGAACTCCTCTGGAGACCAGGCTGGCCTCACACTCAAGGATCCACTTGGCTCTACCTCCAAAGTGCTGGGATCACAAATGGGCTTCTTCTTATGTTTGTCTAAAAAGCTTGTTTGGGTTGATAGACTTAGCCCCTAAGATAAGAACTGACTGACATATAGCCCTTCAATGAGTGACAAAAAAAAGTCTATATTGTCCCAGGAACATTAACAAGGAGAGGTAGAGTTAGAGGACTTAGCAGAGAAGTTCACACTCTGGTTCTATAGCATCCTCTGCACTATCTTTGAGGAGGCCATTTGATCTCTGCTACAAGAAAATTGAGGGAGCTGGAGAGATGGTGCAGCATCTAAGAGCACTGACTGCTCTTTCAGGGGACTTGGGTTCAATTCCCAATACCCATATGGCAGCCTACAACCATCAGTAACACCCTTTTCTGGCCTCAGGCACTATAAAAAGCTGTATGCAGATAGAACATCCATACACATAAAAATAAATAGATTGTTAGTAAGAGGAGGAAGAAGAAAATTAAGTCTTGTTGGCTAATGTCAGGACTGACTGAGCACAAGCTGTTTTAAGATGGGCCCTGAGCTCAGCCCCATCAGCCTGGAAAACACCTACGGAAGGCTGTTCAAGCCCCAGGGTTTCATAACAGGCTAGAGGAGGTTGATGGAAGGTTGCAGGGAAGCTGAGAAGTTGTGCCCTCCAGGGGAAGGCTCGTTTCTCTCAGGAGTTTTACTTCAATCTATGAGAAGGGGCTGACTAATGCCTTCTTCCAGTGAGCATGGCTAATATACGGAGTGAGTGGTAACTTAATGGAGCATGTGTGCTGGGCCAGACAGCACAGGGGGTTTACAGATCCCTTCTCCTTTAGGGTTGCCAGGGGAGCTAAGAAAGGGCCTGAAGTAGAGCTGTTGGCTCCAGGCACAGTTCCCTCCACTTGAGTAGGAGGCTAGGAAAGGGCACATCTCACTTATCACCACGGAGGTGCCTGTGGAGTTGCCATCCAAAGTATCTCCAGGACACACAGTTCATGTTTGTGTGCAGTGACCTCCAGGACAGTAGTACTTGCTATAGCAGTTGATGACACGCATAGAACTACACATTCTCTGGGCCATGTCAGCAGGGCCAGGAAGGGCCACCCACTGCTCCTCTAGGGACACCAGACAGCTTGTCCCAGTGGCAGAGCCAAAATTGGATCCTGTGCTTTTTGTCACACACAGGAAGGTTCATGTTCCGTCCTCAGGATACACTGTAGTTCTTTAGTTTTAAAGACTTTGTCCAGTTGGGATGTGACTGGGTTACCTTATTCTTGGAGTTAAGTTTGTGATTGTCTTTTTCCCAGATCAAGCTGCTTTTGGGATGTCATTTTTGTTATAGGGTTTAGTCTCATGGCCTTCCTCCCAGTTAGTCCTGTATGCCTGTGACAGAAGCTGCCTTTCTTTTTTGTTTTGTTTGTTTGTTTTTGTTTTTTGAGACAGGGTTTCTCTGTATAGCCCTGGCTGTCCTGGAACTCACTCTGTAGACCAGGCTGGCCTCGAACTCAGAAATCCGCCTGCCTCTGCCTCCCAAGGAAGCTGCCTTTCACTTTGATGCTTACCCTCATCAGAGACTGAGTTGTTCTGGATTCTCCTAGTCTCTTTACTCAGGCCCTTGGATGAGGTGTGCAGGGCACTGGAAATAAACTAGCTCTGATCTTTTCCACAGTCAGTGTTACTGACCCTGTTGCAGAGTCCTAGCGGATGAGGAGGCACCTGCTCTGCTTAGGCACAGACAGAGCATCCTGAGCTTGATGCTGCCTTGCTTTTTGCACACCTGCAGGGTCTATTTTCTTCTCCTCTTTTTGTGCCTATTCACAGCTTTTGATGTACCAGTCAAATTCAAATCATTGTCAATGGGTTGGAAATCCCAATCTCTCTTTTCTCCTCAAATTCAGGACTTGGTTTGTCAGTCCTTTCTTCCTCCAGAGCCTCCCCCAGCCTTTTCTCTTGTTCTTGGGAAGGAAGGTCTTGATTTAGAAGTACTATTAGAATGAAATAGAAAATAAAAACATCTCAACTAAAATCACTTATGAATGTGGTGTGTGTGTATATATTGAAATAGGGTCTCACTAAGACTTGTCTGGCCTGGAACTCTATATAGACTAAGCTGGTCTTGAAGTCACAGAGATCACTTGCCTCTGCCTCCAGCTACTAGGATTAGAGATGTGTGCCACCATCCCCTTTTCTTTTTCTTTTTTTTTCTTTTTTTTTTAAAGATTGTTTTTTTTTTTTTTAAGATTTATTTATTATTTATTTATTAAAGTACACTGTAGCTGTCTTCAGATACACCAGAAGAGGGCGTCAGATCTCATTACGGGTGGTTATGAACCACCATGTGGTTGCTGGGATTTGAACTCATGACCTTTGGAAGAGCAATCAGTGCTCTTACCCACTGAGCCATCTCACCAGCCCCCACTTTTCATTTTCATTTTTGAAAGCATCCTTGTCACTAGCTAGCCAGACATCATGGTATACACCTGTCATCCTAGGACTCAGAAGGCATATGATCATGAATTCAAGCCAGTCTGGGCTACATAGCAAGACAGTCTTGATGTTTAAAAGTCTTTGTCAATGCTAGCGTCTCAGCTTGATCCCATTATCAAACTCTTGAGAGTGCCGCTTTGCCGTTTCTTCCACTCAGCTCTTGATTTCATGGCCACAGTGGTCAGAGACACATTGCTAACATTAATATTCTCCTTGGAGATAATTTACAGTGGACTGTACAGCTTCTCAAATTTTGTTTTAGTATATGGGAAGAAAAGTAATTTTTTTCTTTCCTGACATTGACTTTATACCTATCACATTTATAATGAAACTGTGCTCAGTATTTGAAAAAGAATATAGTAACAAAGAAAGCTCAAGTCACCTGCAGCCCTCATTAGAGATGATCTGTGCCAATTCCTGTTGATCTCTGCTGGCAGCCACACCAGGGTGACTCCATAGCTGACTGTGCTCATCTTCCTTACTAAAGAAACATTATTAAGGGGCTGGAGAGATGGCTCAGTGGTTAAGAGGACTGACTGCTCTTCCAAAGGTCCTGAGTTCAAATTTCAGCAGCCACATGGTGGCTCACAACCATCTGTAATGCCCTCATTTGTTGCGTTTGAAGACAGCTACAGTGTACTTATAAATAAATATAATAATAAATATAGCCGGGCAGTGGTGGTGCACGCCTTTAATCCCAGCACTTGGGAGGCAGAGGCAGGCAGATTTCTGAGTTCGAGGCCAGCCTGGTCTACAGAGTGAGTTCCAGGACAGTCAGGCTACACAGAGAAACCCTGTCTCGAAAAACCAAAAACCAAACCAAAACAACCCCTCCCCCCCAAAAAACCCCATTATTAAAAGCCAGTAATCCTAGCACTTGAGTGGCTGAAGCAGGAGGATCTCTTTGAGTTCAAAGTCAGTTAGGGCCATGGAGACCCTGTCTCCAAGCAAATAGAACCAAAGAATTGTAACTTGTGGTAACTATTCATGCTGCAGGATACAGAATGTTGTACATATAGAAGCTTGTAGTATTTTTAAATTTAACAGTTACCAAGAGAAAATACTAGTTGTTGACTGCTTGGCAGTGACGGCTCTGTCTCCTCTTGTAACTGATGCCTCTTGGGTCTCCCTTCTGATGCCCAGTTCCTGTTTTCCTTCTCTGCATCTTATTTCTACAGGAATACAGATGAGGTCCTGTTGCCTCTCTGGTTTCAGCTCTCGGGAGCTCATATCCCACACCAACTTGAAGCCAGTTCATCCAACTAAGATCTGGCCTGGGTTCCAGTGCTCCAAACAGCTATGGTGGGCATTATTTCTCTCTTTAAGATGTAACAAATCTGTTTCAGCTCCTGGACCTTTCTGTTTCCCTTGCTCTGGCACATTTGGAAGACTGATAGCCCTTTCATTCATGGTCCTGGTTTTTATTTTTTATTTTTGTAGTGTTTATGGATGTTTTGCCTGCATACATATCTATCTACCACATATGTTCCTAGTTCCCACAGAAGCCAGAAAAGGGCACCAGAATCCCTAGAGCTAGAGTTGCAGACAGTTATAGGCTTCCATGTAGGTGCTGGGAATCGAACCTGAGCTCTCTAGAAGAGCAGCCAGTGTCTTAACCACAGAGCCATCTCTACAGTCCCCAAGAGAATTGTATTCAAGTGCATGTGTATTATGGAGAAAGTGAATTCAGTGAGGTATAGAGTTAAACGTGCCACCAGTAACTCCACTGTCCATCCTTAATTTTTCATTTGCTTATGAAGGCTTTAGTCTGTGTAGGGGTTTTGTGTTATAATGGTTAAGGACTGAGGCCCAGCTGGCTTGGCAGCTCATACCTAGAAACCCAGAACTTGAGAGGCAGATGTAGGAGGATTGCTGTGAGTTCAAGACTGACTTAGACTGCATAGTGAGCTCCAGGATAGCCTGGGCTACACAATGAGATCTTGTATAAAAAAAAAAATTAGGGGAGGAGTCAGGGGAGATGGCCCACCAGTAAAGTGCTTGCTATGAAAGCACAGGGGTCCAAGTTTAGATCCCCAGAACCCATGTAAAGGCTGGGCTCAGGGGTGTGCGTCTGTACTCTCAGTTTCAGAACAGGTGGATTCCCAGAGCGTGTTGGTCATCCAGTCTGGCTGAATCAGTGAGTTCCAGGCCAGTGAGACCCTGTCTCAAAAACAAAGGTGACTGAGGAAGATCCTGACATCATTGGCTTCTGGCCCCCACATACGTGCATGCACCAAAAAACCTAACACACATACCTACACACCCACACCCCCAAATGACTCCTCCTCTCTGGATTCAGATGAGCATAATTAACTTTGTTATCAGTCTTGGTTTAACTCCTATTGCATTTAACTGAGTCAGTGGCTTATACACTGCCTGTTACCCAATTTTTGGATAAAGCATCATTTTTTTTTTTTTTTTTTTCCGAGACAGGGTTTCTCTGTGTAGCCCTGGCTGTCCTGGAACTCACTCTGTAGACCAGGCTGGCCTCAAACTCAGAAATCTGCCTGCCTCTGCCTCTGCCTCCCAAGTGCTGGGATTAAAGGCGTGAGCCACCACTGCCCAGCAAAGCATCATCTTAAAATAAAGTGCCTCCAGGTGGCACTTGGGAGGCAGAGGTAAGCTGACTCTGAATTCCAGGCCAGTCTGGTCTACATAGGGAGTTCCAGACCAGCTAGGCTTGCATAATGAGACCCTGTCTAAAACAAAACAAAACAAAACAAAAAACCCAAAACCAAAAAGAATTATTTCTGGTGTATGGGTCAGGCATTCAGCAGTGCCTTGTCTGGATGATCCCAGCTGTGGCTGCTTACAAGGCTGCAATCAGACATCACTGTTTACCTATGTAGAGGCCCCTGTCCACAGGCTGCTTTCTCTATAGCAAACAATACAGGAGACTAAAGTCAGAAGCCAGATCTCCTATCAGCTCCGAAGTCCCACATTTGACCCTTGGTTGCAGAGGTCAGCAGTGATGGAAGGCACTCACTAAGCAAGTGAGTTAGGTATCATGAACCATTTGGAAGCTGGTCACCAAGCTGCCATGAGTGAGCTTTGTGATATATATCTGTCTTAGTCAGGGTTTCTATTCCTGCACAAACATCATGACCAAGAAGCAAGTTGGGGAGGAAAGGGTTTATTCAGCTTACTTCCACACTGCTGTTGATCACCAAAAGAAGTCAGGACTGGAACTTAAGCAGTCAGGAAGCAGGAGCTGACACAGAGGCCATGGAGAGATGTTCCTAACTGGCTTGCTTCCCCTGGCTTGCTCAGCCTACTCTCTTAGAGAACCCAAGACTTCCAGCCCAGGGCTGGCACCACCCACAAGGGGCCCTACCCCCTTGATCACTAATTGAGAAAATGCCCCACAGCTGAGTCTCATGGAGGCACTTCCCCAACTGAAGCTCCCTTCTCTGTGATAACTCCAGCTTGTGTCAAGTTGACACACAGAACCAGCCAGTACAATGTCCATCTTTGATATATGACATGGATTACATGCACTCACGTTAGTTTATAGTGAGCCGTCAGAAACACTTAATCATAATTGTGCTTGTGCTGTTACCCTCCTCTCTCTCCATCCTCCTCTGCCAAGGAGGAGAAATGGACAGCACATCATGGAGAGGTAAGAGGAGGCCACCTGGGAGGATCATAGCTTACGAAGATGCTGGACTGAAAGGCTCTTGGGAGGTGGGATGGCCAGATGAAGGTCATGGCTGGGGAGGGTACTGGGTGGGGAAGCATGCTGTGAGAGGGACAGCACAGTCACTGTCGCTTTGGGGGACAGCTGATCTCTAGGCATTTAGATAAACTGACCCCAGCTGGAAGACTGGAGCCCATTTGCTCCAGTAGCTCAGGGCTCTTCTTCCCAACACAAGCAACTGCTGTCCAGAAACTCTCTCCCTAGACCCTGCTCCCTCCTCACAGAGGGCCTTTACCCCGCCTTTTATCCCACCAGGTGTTTAGATTATTGGGGTGGAGTGGAATCGAGTTCTGATGGACATGTGCAGTGATCTGAAACCTCCAGGTTCCAGCTTTGGTGGCACCACGTTTCTTTAGGTTTGTTATTGAGGGGGAGAGCCAATCAGGTGCATTGTGTTCTGGGTCTGACACCAAGTTTGGACAAGTTTTATCTTTTCAGAGGACCTAGTAGAATTGTGCTATGCCTAGCTATTAGTCCAAGTAGCTGATTGGCCAGTTGTTCTGAAGTCTGATGTTCCTCTACTCAGTTCTTCAGCAGGAGTTGCTCATTTGGGATTTGTTACCTTGTGAAGAGTTTCTGTGGTCTGAGGGGTTGAACCATGATGTCCTGTCTTACTAAGTTGTCAGACTGACCTAGAATTCTTCATGTGGCTCACGTTGCTGTCAGAATTTCTAATTACTCTGTGTGTGTATGTGAGAGAGAGAGGGGGAGAGAAAAAGAGAGAGAGACAGAGACAGGCAGACAGACAGACAGACAGGGAGAGAGAGAGAGACACACACAGAGAAGAGTATGTATGTACACATCAGTGTTCAGAGGATAGCCTGCAAGGGTAGGACCATACGAGTTGTCAGGCTTGGTGGCAAGTGTCTTTGCCCACTGGTCTGTCAGGCCATTCTTGAACTCTGGATCCCCCAGCTCAACCCTCAGAGTACTGGGATTATAAGATTCAAGTTTAGGGTGATTCTTGTATGTTCAATATGATGAACCATGCATGCCATTTCCTCTGGACTTGAAAGTTTTCCAAGATGCTATGAAGGCAGGTCTGTATTTATGAGCTGTAGAGGGGGTGGGGGTGCTTGTTCCCTTGTTTTGGTGAGGAGGCCGATGGCTTTTAGCTCAGCAACTTCTCAGTGGGCTTTGATGTGGGCACATAGACCTTGGGGAGATGCTGCAGTGAGCACTGCTCTCCCTTGTAGGCTTCTGTGAGGAGCTGGGATCACGATTACAGTTCCAGGAGTGTGTGGGGCTGGATGACTTGCTCTCCTGGGCAGCACCCCAGTGAGGTAGCCATTTGCTATCTTTCTCTCAGAACCTTCTCTGTCATCTTTGTTTGTTTGTTCATTTGGTTTGTTTTTTTTCTTAAAGATTTATTTATTTATTTGTTTATTATATGTAAGTACACTGTAACTGTCTTCAAACGCCCCAGAAGAGGGCATCAGATCTCATTATGGATGGTTGTGAGCCACCATGTGGTTGCTGGGATTTGAACTCAGAACCTTTGGAAGAGCAGACAGTGCTCTTAACCGCTGAGCCATCTCTCCAGCCCCTTGGTTTGGTTTTTTGAGACAGGTCTTACTATGTAGCCCTGGCTATCCTAGAACTTAGTATGTAGAACAGGCTGCCCTTGTACTCAAGAGATTCACTTGCTTCTGCCTCCTGAATGCCTGGATTAAAGGCATGTGCCATGATCCATTTAAAAAATAATTAGAAAATTACTTTATGAGTTTCAGTGTTTTGCCTGCAAGTATACATATGCATCTGTATGTCCCTAGTTTCTGCATAGGCCAGAAGAGGGTGTTGGATCTCCTGGAGCTGGAGTTACAAGTAGTTGTGAGCCACCTGACATGAGTGCTGGGAACCCAACCCAGATCTTCTGCAAAACCAGCAAGGGCTCTTAACAGCTGAGCCATGTCTCCAGCCCTCCACGATCCACTTTTGTACATTTCTACTTTATAACTGTAAGGTGTGTATTAAAAGGATCTATGTTTTTATCAGTTTTTGATCAGTTTTATTAACTGTTCCTCTGATACCTGTGGTAACTGCGACAGATTAGGAATTACTTCTTTTTTTTTTTTTTTTTTTTTTTTTTTTTGGTTTTTTGAGACAGGGTTTCTCGTGTAGCCCTGGCTGTCCTGGAACTCACTCTGTAGACCAGGCTGGCCTCAAACTCAGAAATCTGCCTGCCTCTGCCTCTGCCTTCCAAGTGCTGGGATTAAAGGCGTGCGCCACCACTGCCCGGCCTAGGAATTACTTCTTAATAGAAGGAGGAACTAAAGGTCATACTGGGGGCACAGAGCTACCACTGGACATGACAGAGGCTGTTTCTGGACTGTCCCTTGAGCTCCTCACTCTTACTCTCTTCATGTCACAGGATTAATAATTTAATACATATTCTGGTGGGTTTTCATAGTCTACCAGGTTTTCCAACCTTGACCTTAGCTGTCCTGATTGCTAAGTGCCTGTGCAGCTTGGTAGAGGAACTGCTGTCATCAGAACTGGGTAAAGAAACAGTTGTGAGGGGACAACAGAGCCAAAAGCTGGGCAGACCCACCAGATTGCATTTGCAGGGTGGAGACAAGTGGGTGCAGGTCACTGCCGCCCACAGCCAGTTTCCCAGGCCTCTGGAAACTTGCCCTTGTGAGGGCCTGGGCAGTAGTGTGCGTTGGTGCATGGGGAAGAATGTGGCCATTGCATTCCCCGACACATACCAAGAACACTTGTTACCCTTCTCCACAGTAGTTCACAGCTATGCTGAACAATGTCAGCCTTCGTGAGGGCAGCATGGGAAGTGCCCACTGTGGGCCTTGGTAGAGAAGGATACTCTCAGAAAGATTCAGAGAGAAGAATGCCAAGCATGCAGTGCCTTTGGCCAGGATAGCAGGGGGCCACAGAGGTGGACATCCAGGTGTGACCTCTTGGAGGAGAGTGTGCGCTGTCCAGTGAAGTGCAGCAGTGCAGGTTCCCCGGCTTTCTTCTCCCATCTGAGAGTTTCTACTACATCTGCTCAGCACATTCTGGTGCTAGTGTGCCTTTGATGGCTTAGGATCTAGAAAAAGGTGATAGCCAGTTCTCAGGGCTTCCAGCCTCCGTCTCTAGCCTTCATGCCCGTGCCTGTGTGCAAGTGAGCCCTGTAGAAGAAACCCCACAGCTGCCTGCAGGGTGTCATCATGGCTGCTCCCCTGCTGCCCTCTGGGTCAGCTCACTTTCCTCTGCAGACTTTATCAATGTCCTGGAGGTCTCTTCCTTAGTCAGTGCTGATCTTAGGGAGTTCCAGCCCCTCTGCAGCCCTGGCTGTCCTGTTTGCTGTAGCTATCCTTCCCTAGTAGCATAACCTTGTGTCTGCCTTCTGCTCTGTCCCAGATGTCACACCAGTCTTGCTGTCACCGGTCCAAGTGACATTTTCCCAAAAGACCGATTGCTGCTGCAATTACAGACCACAGCGTCCATCAGGGGCAGAATGTGGCACTGTACCCTATCCTCTTCCTTTGCAGCTTGGCATGTGAACTCAGTCTGTGTGCTCAGCTCTAGCTTTTAATTCTGGAAGAGCTGCAGATTGTATCAGTCCTCAAACTAGCTACAGTTCAGCTCTCCAAAATCCAGTAGCATGTGCACGTATGTGTGTTCAGTTTCTCAAACTGAGCATCACTTTTGAGCAGAAATTACCACCTACTTTGGCCAGGGAGTGGTGATGTGCAGCTTTAATCCTAGCACCAGAAAGTAGAGGCAGTGGATCTCTGAGTTTGAGGCCAGCCTAGTCTACAGAGCAAGTTCCAGCACAGCCAGGGCTACACAGAGAAACCCTATCTTGAAAAACAAAAACAAAACAAAAAAGTTACCACTTGTTTTGGAGCAGAGATAGTTTTGATATAGAAGAAAACATTAAAACACTTTCTAACAGATGAAATTCAGTCATCAAAATGTATACTAAGGGGCTGGAGAGATGATTCAGTGGTTAAAAGCACTGAATGCTCTTTCAGAGGTCCTGAGTTCAATTCCCAGCAATCCACATGGTGGCTCACAACCATCTGGGATCTGATGTCCTCTTTTGGTGTGTCTGACAGCTACAGTGTCCTCATAGAAATTTTTAAAAAATGTATACTAAGGAGATCTGTCTAGAACAAATGATTTGGTTAAATTAGCTAGTAGATGGGAAGACCCCATCTTTTAAAAGGGGGGGGGAAGTAAACTTAGAAAACTTAAAAATATCTGGAATAATTTTATTTACTTGTTGGTATGTCAAAGAGATTTGAGTCAGGAGCTTGCACGGAAGCTCAGGCTGCCCCCAAAGTTTTGGGCTCTAGTGATCCTCCTGCCTCAAACTCCCAGGGTTGGGATTATGAACACACACTAGCCACATCATCCTGTCTTCCCCGTCCTCTTCTTTTTCCATGAAGTTGCTCATTTAGCAAAATACCAATTACTTCACAGGTTCTCCATCTCTAATAACCAGGTGACCCCTCCCCTCTCTACCCATCAAAAGTCAACATCAGCCTTTTGGAAAAAGTGTCACTTGGACCCTGACACTTTTCTGGTAATGCTGGGGATGGAACCAAGGCTTTGTACATGCAAATTGAAAGTGTGTTACCACTAAGTTACCTGTATTCTGACCACTCATAAAGATCTTCTTCGGGCTGGAGAGATGGCTCAGCAGGTAAGAGCACTGACTGCTCTTCCAAAGGTCTTGAGTTCAAATCCCAGCAACCACATGGTGGCTCACAACCATCCTTAATAAGAGCTGACACCCTCTTCTGGTGCATCTGAAGACAGCTACAGTGTACTTACATACAATAATAAATAAATCTAAAAAGAAAAAAATTAAAAAAAAAAAAAA
>JADRCC010265713.1:0-15224 GCA_019843855.1 Hylomyscus alleni | reverse complement strand
ATGAATGGCATCCGTCGAGGGAGAACTGGCACACAAGCCATGAATGGAAAGCCTTTTCTGTCTCTGTGTCAATATAAGAGCGTCCTAATACAAACATCCAGGGTTCGTTATATAAGATAGCCAAGAACAGAAAACCCCTCAGGCCAACTGACTCCACTGATCTGGCTATAAAATTCAGATAAAAGTGAAATGACAACAAAGCATTAAAAGATGATGAGCAAAACTCGGGGGAAGAAACAGCAGCTCCAGTTTTCTTTGTGGTTGGTGGGGAGCAGGAGTTTAAAAGGCTGTATGGACAGCACTGCTCACAGGGAAGCAACAGAAGCCACGGAAATGTAGCTCCTGTTGTGTTCTGGACTTAGCATCAGAAAAGGAAGGCTACAGAAAGGGGGCATTACATCATTATTACATCATCATCACAAGAACTCTGGATCTCCTAAAAATATGTGGTGAGCCTAGTATGCTGGCTCATGCCTCTGATTGCCAGCACTCAGGAGGCTGGGGACAGAGGACCATGTTCAAGGCTCCAGCCTGACTCTACCATGAGATATAGCTACAATGATCTGGGGTAGAGAGTGAGATCCTGTCCAAAAAGAAAAGTCTATGACTCAGAATGTCATGCCTGTAAAAGTCTAACATCTAAGCAAATTAAATCATATAAAGTGTAACAACTTTTTTAAAGTCACCCTTACAATGTAATATATTCATAAAGAGTCCTTACCCAGTAAAGGAGAAATACCCACAATTTCCCATCAGGTGCCTCTTGTTCAGGGACCCCAAACTAGCTTAGCTACTGCAGTTTACAGAAATACAAGGAAAGTAAAACTCTTGAAGCCCAGTAACAAATGTGCCCTTAAAAAAAATTTTTTTTAATATACCTGTTTTAATCGTCATTTAATGACCCATTTTGTTAACATAGTCAATTCTACATCATTTTAACAGTGAATCTGAGACTAATTTGTAGTGTATAGAAACTGGTTTGAACTTAGTTTTGTATTGCCCTTTTGCAGCTCAGGAGTCTAGGAAGTTGAGAATGAGATGTCTAGACTGTGATGTGGACCTTTTTATGTGTTCTCACATAGAAGAAAGGCAGAAGGGAGAGAGAACTCACTTCCCATGAGTCACAGTGTGACTCTATGCTTTTTACCTAAACACGTCAAAAAAAAAAAAAAAAAAAAAAAAAAAAAAACCAACCTCGCTTTCCAATGCTGCCAAATGTGGGAACAAATTTTCAATATACTTTCAGAACACACAATTAGACCATAACATTTATGCAATGCATTTCCATTCCTACCCAAACTAATCATTTATGTTGATTATGATGAGGTAGACTTCAATAAGATAAATTCATGATTTTGGAACTTGGCAGTTTCATTTGTATGTAATACAAGCTACAGCTTTTCTCAGGGACTAAGGGATCTGCATAAATATCTATCACAGCAAAGATATTTAGTCAATTTGAACTTACTGCTTACTTAAAAATATTAATGTGCAAGTGCTCTGAGGAAAGGCATTTAGGTTGAAAGAAGAGAAAAAAAATGTCCATGTATATAGGATGGCCTTCACCCATTAGCATTTATAGAGTTGAAAATAGCCTCTTTTGATAGAAAAATC
The DNA here is from genome assembly GCA_019843855.1 of Hylomyscus alleni. Taxonomy (NCBI): domain Eukaryota; kingdom Metazoa; phylum Chordata; class Mammalia; order Rodentia; family Muridae; genus Hylomyscus; species Hylomyscus alleni. The sequence goes on along the minus strand of JADRCC010265713.1, from coordinate 13,610 downwards.
TGCATTACTGCCTTCTGCACCAGAAATTCACTTAAAATAGATAAAAGTGGACTGTGAAGGATACGCGGGTCTTAAAGTGTTTGTCACACAAGCACACGAACCTGAATTTGGATCCCCAGGACAAGCAAAAAAAGCCTGACATCACAGGACTGATATAAAGTATCATCTGGCATCACAGGGCATGCCTTGGACTCTCGGCCCTAAGCAGGCAGAGACAAGACAATCCTTGTGGCTCATTGACCATCCAGTATTGCCAAGCAAGTGAGCTCCAGGTTCAGAGAAAGAGCCTACCTCAGGAAATAAGATGAAGAAACTGAAGACGATACATGGCATCAGTTTCTGTGCACCCCAACACACACCTGAACATGTATACACACACACACAAATAGATGTAAACTAGACAGATCATAGGTGATAGACATGTAGGTAGATAATAGATAGATAGATAGATAGATAGATAGATAGATAGATAGATAGATAGATTAGATAACAAATAAGTAAACAAAAACATGCATACACTTTAGTAAATAACTAGTGGAGCATACCATTAGTCACCTTGCACTGTTTAAAGTCATAACTTACAAAGAGGATACTATTGACTATCTTTTCTGAAGTGGTTGGTCGCCCTCTATATAAGGATTAAATTATCAGCAGATATCAGTAAAATACATACTCATTATTTTTGTTCCTGAGTCATGGATGCTAGATAAGACATGATTAAAGTATTTTTAGTATTTTCTTGTCTTCTGTCTTCTACTGTTGTCTAATGTGTTTTTATGCCCATATATATGTATATGTGTATATATATATATACATATATACATATTTCATCCGATTATTCGTTGTTGCTGATTACCTTTTCTACATTTTCCTTAAAATCTTCCAGCCACGGTGAACCGCTACACCTTAAAGTATATTGGAAAGGGTCTAAGTACATCCATTGGAAAGCTTTTAGTAATGCCAAAGTTTTACCGTGAAATTCTGCTGCGACTGGCTTACTCTCAAACCTTGTAAATCAGTGGTTTTGGCATCCTACATTCTTCACCCACTCAGATCCTACAGTGGTCTCAGCACTCAGCCTCCAACATCCAACAGGATGTAGGATCGAATCTAACATTTATGAGAATATGGCAATACATTAACTGAGCATTCCGTCTGCAGTCTATGTTAAGAAGGAGTGCCACCAAAAAAGAGGTAACTTTTATTCAGGGCAAACCAGTTATACCAAATAGTATCTATCATGTATCTTCAATCAATCTGCCTGTGTATGTGTGCTATGTGTATGCATATGTATGCACATGAATGCATATGCATATGTGTGTGCATATGCACATATAGTTTTATTATGAATTATAGTTAAGTCTACCAACTAATTATTTGAGTAATCATGTTTTTTCTATTTGACAAATGGTTGTCAGGGCAATGAAAGGAACAGTAGGATTAATAATTATATCAGTCAAAACTTCCCCAAGTATTTAAGTGAAAAATAAAATATCAGTAGCATTTGCTTTAACCAACAATTTGGTTAAACGCATGCTAGAGATGAGGAGGCTAGGCGTGAATTTTTCAAATAGCTTGCCCAAGTTCACACGGTTAAAAACAAAAAACAAAACACCTGCTATTATTCAAGCCCACCATTTTTTATTCCAATATCCACGTCTAGTCAGAGAATAAATGATAGATTCACAGTTTTAATGGGTGTATAACCATGAAATGTATAGGAGTTAAAAGAAGATATAAGCATGACAAAAAAATGCACAAATCTAACTTGATACATCCCAGTTGTTCTGTGAATTGAAAACCCATTATCAAAATAAATCAGAGTTCCATCACTCCCTCAGGTTTCATAAACAGCATCCGACAAAAGCCCTAATCAAAACAGGCAAGTGCGTTTTCTTAAAAAGAAATCTGCTCAGATTTGGTTTGTACTGAAGAAGAATAGACATCGTGAGTCACAAGTAGTGTTCTGAAAAGGTTGAGAGTAATCAGACTGGTTTCCTCAGGAAACAAAAATGAGGGCTCCAGGAATGAGGAGCTAGAACTGCCTCACAATAAGACGAGAGCATGCCTAAGCACAGCACACCAGCTCAGTTTCAATATTTAGAAAGACATCTAGACAGGTGGAGGCTCAGGCTTCTGAAAAGACACTTTCTGCAGCTTTCAAACAGAATTGAGGGAAGTAAAAATAACATCAGGGCAAAGAAGCAGTTCTGGAGAGAGGAACTGTACTCAGAAGACATTGAAACTCTTTGCCTTTAGCCTGACCATGGAAACATGCTTCTCAGTTTTATTTCTATTCAATTAGTTTTTGAAATGATACAACGGGATAGCAGAGATGATTGTGCCATTTGGGAAAGGGAGATGAAAAAAAATAATAGACGCCAATACAAATTAGTATGGCAAAATAACGCCTCAAAGGGAATGCTAAGCCATGGAGGGCTGTAGAAGGAATTATCCCAGAGATACATGCACTTTTCAGATTTCTGTCAGGCAAAAGAACACACCAATTCCAATGTCATATTTAGATGTATAACCAGAAGGAGTCTAGTATTCTCTAAATGAACTGAATCGTTTTATTGTGATAATTAAATTCGAACATTTACTTAGATTTAAGAATATGTTTAATTGCTTTCACAATTTAACTCTGACCCCTAAATTCATATCTGTAAACTTAATTTCTACTGTGATAGTATTAAGAAATGGGCATTTAAGAAACAATTTAAGCCATGATGAAGGCAGAGCAGAAAACCCTCCAAGGTTGGATGCAGGCCATTGTAAAAGGCTTTGAGGAATGGCTGCCCTCCTACTCCACCTCCTCCAAGGCTTCCTCAAGGTTCTGAGACAAGCTGCACACGGTGTACTCAACATATGCAGATACACAGAGCAGCTTTTATTTCCTCAGGACAGTTAGAAGTCAGAATTGCAATTACTTACTTAATTGCTTGTCTCTTGTGCTAGACTGTAAGTACTGAATTAAGTACATCTTAACCACAACGATAGACCCAATATCCAAGTGAGTGGCTAGGTTATAACAAACCACGACACTGACAATAAAGATGGCACAGATGAAGAGACAGCTGTTGTAGCATCATGATGTAATGTGACCACAAATGCCATTATAGTGCACATAGCATCTTCCAGGCTCTGGAGATAAGTAATTTGCATGTCTTCTTCCTCTTAATTGTCTCAATAGTCTGGGGTTATGTGAACTAAAATTATTCACATATTATAAGTAAAGATATGTTTATACAGAAGGATTATATCAGTTGCCTTAAGTCAAAGCCAGGGCAATTTAAAGAAACAGCACTTGAACTTAGATGTTTTGCTTAACACTATGTGTTTCCTAGCAGTATTTATTTCTGTTGAGTGTTTAGAAGCGGGAAGAGAACAAGGGAATGGCTCCTTAAAAGTCTGAGTTCCTGTAACAGAGTTTCCATATCAGACTCTGTTACTATTGCATTTGTTACACTGCACTCTTGCTCACTCACAATACAATCTTGTTTTCAATTGTGTTTTAGTTTCTTTACAATTCTAAATGGTATTCCTCTTTGGAAGTTAGACAGCCATCAATATGCAAGAAGTTTATAAAATGCAAAGGTTTTAGTAAACATTTAGGTCTTTCTGTATCAACATCTTCTTAACTTTTATGTTAATTTTTTGGCTATTATTTGTTTTTCATTCTTTTTCTTCTTTCTGAAATTATAATGACATCATCTCTCCTGTCCCTTTCCTCCCTGCAAACCCTCCCATACACCCCTCTTTGTTCTCTTTCAAATTCATAGCCTCTTTTATAAATTTATTGCTATATGCATACCATACATGTATGTAACATATAAAATACATATATCCCTAAATATAACCTGCTCAATCTGGATGATGTTATGTATATGTCTATTTTCAGGGATAACCACTTCGTATTGAATAACCAATTTTTATGTTCTTCCCTGAGGAAAACTGTCTCTCCCCCATCAGCATCCCTTGCTTGCCTGTAGTTCTTTGTACAGGGCTGAGGTCTCATGGGCTTTTCTCTGTTTACATTGGCATGGCTAATGCTGTTGCCTTCTTCATCTCATGTTTAGTGAGACTTTATGGCATAGCTTGTGACATTACTAGGAATCACACACTCCATTTTTCAATGAATGCCCTCCTTGACATTAGTCAGATGGATCTAGAAGGGAAACGTCTTGCTCTATGTGAGAAATCTTTGTCCATTTTGTATTTGATATAAGTTAGAGACCAAACACCTTCAAAATGTTTGGCTTTCCCTTTCACCGGTAATCCAAGCTGATATAAGTCTCTTAAAATCTTGTTGTATCAAATATTAATCTACTCTAATCTAAACAAAAGTCATAGCCAGATATCTTTCCTCTAAGGAGTGGCTACACCTTGAGACCACAGTAAGGATACTCACATCAGAGGTTCGGGAGTGGCTCTGTTTCAGTAAGGAAGGTCTATGAGGCATATCTTTCTATTCTTTAGATGGCTTCTGTCTGATTCACCAACGTCTATCTTTCCTGGCTTCTAATACAGACTTTCATAGCCCTAGTTAGATTTCATTTCTTTGATATTCTTTTCCTGGAAGAGACTGAGAAAAGAAACAGCTTTAATTTTCAATTCAGCAAGTTCTGTCTCACATAATTTCTCAAAATTCTGCTGGGGTTTCTTCTCTGATGTTTCTTTTCTTCTCTTATTTTATCACAACTACAAAAAAATAAATAAAATAAATAAAAGCCAGTTGTCACTTTCTACTTTTTCCGCTACCTGGCGCATGACATTAGTAGAGTCCCTGCCTGTCCCTCTCATCACTGCAGGCTGCAGGACTGGGAGAGGCCATGCTACATGCTACCTTATCAATCTTCAACAGCCTTTTCTCTCAAGCCCTCTGCCATGCCTTCTCAGTGTCTTTGCAACTCCTATGAACCATTTCCATTGTGGTCCCTCAGCTTCCCACTACCACTGGGCCCCATGGCGAATAGCAAATGCCTTGCTTAATTACAGTAGCTTCACACTTGCAGATTCAAGTTCTGTTCTGATGACACTTGTGTAACAAATCACTCCAAAGCTCTGTGGTTTAAAACAAGATCCACAGAGTTATCCTTGCTGATGGTTCTCTAAATGAGGAGCCTGGGCACAGTACTGCAGAAAGAATTCATCCAGGCTTGGTCGTATTTTTTGGCCTCCTGTTACATTACACCCAGCTTTCAGCTGAAGATCCACTAGCATTACTTCTGGTTTTGAATATACTGAATGACTACTTACCTTAGGATCATTTCCCATTCGTCCCTCCCCCCTCCTCTGGATCTCCAGTCTTTCTGTTCTTTTCCTGGATTGTCATTCAAGTCTGCTCAGAGTTAATGTCATGTAGTGACTATCCTGACACATTGCTCATACCTGCACCAGTCATCCAGACTCCTGAGATGGATGTCACCCTGCTTAACGAGACAGAGGGTGTGACATGAAGTCAAAAGGAAGACAAGAAACCCTCTTGGGGAGGTAGTGTTAAACTCTAAATATTGTAAGTATAATTTCATGCCACTCCTGAATAATGGTGGCCTTGTGAGGAGGAGCTATTAACAATTTAATCACAGGCTTCTTTTATCTTCTTATTAACAGTGACCATCTTCAAACTCAACACTCCTTGCATCAAGGGTGTCAATCACCTCTAAACTGTTTCCACATGATGTTTCATCCCCATATCCTGGGAAATAACAGCAAAATAGAGTGAGAAAATGTCTAGCATAAATCCAACGTGTACATTAATAGACATTTAAAAATATCTCTTAGGTTCTCACCATTCCTCCCTAGACAACAGAATTCAAAATGAAAACGGCAAGTTTAGGAATTTGTATTGCACTTGGGTAGAAGATTCTATATGAGAGTGAAGTGGGCTGTGATGTCATCACAGATGCTAAATGTTATTAGAAAATAATTAGATCACCTTAGAATGACATCTTCCTCTAAGAGAAAAAGGAAAGAAAAAAATGACTTGGTTATAATTTTCCTCCAAGTCTTAGAACTGTGTGATCCAAGAGAATATCTCTAAACATCAAGGCTCATCTCTTCTATCCAGAGTTAGAAAAGGCATTTTAATTTTACATGCACTTTTTTTTCTTAGTAAGGAAAATGTTTCCATAGAATCTAACTCATGGGATTCATACTAGAATCCATTACACAGTGAAAATGATACAGAAATATCTCTGTGCCATTACTGGACTAAAAAGGCAGAGCACGGCAGCTCACTTGCACTACCCATTAAAGGGAGAGAGAGAGCCCAGAGCCCTATTCTTGGGCTGGTGAAATAAACATCTTCAGTCACTTCCTGTAGGGAAAAAAAGAATCACTTTACTGGAGCAAAATACTTCAAATGACAGAGAAAGGAAGAGAGTCCGGTTATTAGGGACAAGGGGACCGACAGTTTGTTGACTGATAAAACAGCCCATGTAGGACAACTCTGCTGGCCTGCTGTGGAAAGATAGAAGCCTACATAGTCAACAGACATGGTCACTCCAGATGAATGCATGAAAAAAATGAGAATTTCATTTTAATTGCAGAGTTGGGAACCTGTCCAAATGTCCATAATTCCAAGATACATAGCAACTAAACTGTTATTTTTCAAAGACTCATTTTTCATCATTTTAAAGAATCCTACCCGGAATGTATTTCACATTGTCTCTGCCTTACTGAAAGAAATATAACATATGTATAGAAGGTGTAATTTATTTTCTCCACTGAGATGATAAGAGAGAAGTGTCATACTCTTTATTGTTTTATTGTGTTATACTCATTTGACCACTGATAATAAATCACCATAAGTATTTTAACCATGTGTTGTTTACATATAGAATTACATTTATATGCAAATATGCACTTGCATAAATACATAGGTGTACATCTGCCAAATCTGCTGAAAATAAATTGCAAGTGACTTAAAACATACATTTATCAATATTTCACTATGCAAGTCTTATGGGTGAAGACACTTTCCTACATAGCCGTAATAACTACCAAAAATATTAACTCAGTATTTAAAACATTATATTATTAATTAAATAAAATCAAAGCTGCATGTTAATTCTGAAGATTCCCACATACATCTTTTAGAACAATGCTTATTTCCAATTGAGTAGCTACAATGCTAGTTATGTTCATTGCGTCTCTGGTATCTTTACATATCTTCTTTAATCTTCTTTTGTCTCTTATCACATGTTCTCATGTTTGTCTCACAAGACATCCCGAGTTACACATTTCCCCTGTTAGTTGCACATTTTTTAAATTCAATCCAACATACATGCATATGATATATGATATATGATATATGATATATTAAAGGCATGGAAGCTGCCCTCCAGGGAGTTCACTAGCCCCAAGGACCAAGGCCAGGGAGTCACCACAGGAAGCGTGCGGGCAGGGGTGAGGGCAAGCAGAGAGAAAGAAGAGAAGGAGAAGACAAAGGGAATACTACAGGACTGATAACAATCTTTTGAGTTGTATTAGATCCATTGCCATACAAGATGCATACGCAACCAGTATTCACAAAGTGTCCACCAAACTACTTGGTGTAAGTTGCATTTTCATCATTATAACTAATAATTAATCCATGACACCACTTTTCTAATTATATTTTATTAATATTTTGAGAATTTTATACAACATTGACCCCATTCTATTTAATGCTTTGCTGATCTACCCTTGTCTCCCTCCCCTACCTCCAAACTTCATGTCATTTTTTTTCTTTTCTTCTATTTATTATTTTTTGATGACCCAACAAGCCCGACCTGTGCCTCTCATACACACCTGGGAGTAAGACAATCCTCTGGAGCATAGCTGGAATGTTACTCTTCAAAGTTGTAACAATTATTTTCCCCAGTCTTCCAATAATTTTAGCATCTGCTGATGAGTCAACATGAATTGATTATTATAGCTGCTGTTGTAACATGGGATGCTCTGCAAATAAAAAAAAAAAAAAAACAATTACCAAAATTCACTTTGTCTTTTCCTGGTCACTGTCAGTCTCAGCTGACAGCCTAATAAATTACTACATCGGTTTAAGTGGACATCAGACACAGATGATAGAACTATCAATGAAGTGGAAGGTCTGTCAAGCTGTAGGAAATATGGAGTCTGAAGCACACACAGGGGAAAGGAATAAAACAAAGAAAACAATACTCTCGATATATGGAACACTGCACAAGGTCTGACTTAATGCTAAGACCCCCAAAGGAAAGAACCAGAGCAATTAAACAGTTGCATAATTTAAAGAGATAGAGGTTGGCAATGTTCCAAACCTGATAGGAACATCAAATCGCACATTCAGGAACTGCTCCTGCAGAGAAAGCAATATTAATAAAGTGATAACTATACCTAGGCACGTCCAATTGAAACTGCTAAAAACTGGCAGATAAAATATTCAAATGTAGCCAAAGCCCACACACTCCTCTCAAGTGAGTCACGGCAAGACCAGCAGCTGGGTTATAAACAGGAACGGTAGATGCTGGGGCAATGAAACTGACATCTTCAAAGTATTAGAAGAAAAATAAATGAAAGTCTAAGTCTTTATACAGCTGAAATATTATTCACACATGTGCTTCACACACACACACACACACACACACACACACACACCTAAGAAAAACTGTCAACAGAAGATCCACCTGAAAGAAATTTTAAGCATAAGCAAATTGATCCCAGATGAAGAAAGAATAATGAATGAAACCATGATAAAAGCATATGTAAGAAGCTAAATCTAAAATGTAAAAATTGGCTTTTTAATGGCTATATAATATCTAACACATGTATAGAAATAAAACAGAAATCCTATAAAATGAAGAAACACAGAAGTTTACATGGACTCGTGTATTTTAATTGTCTGACATATGGTAAAATTAATAATTTTAGTATACTTAAGTAAAGATGCAAACTCCAAGCATTTATTAAATAATACTAACACCATTTAAATCAAAACCAAAATGAGAAAGACAGACAATATGAGAAATTTTATCATAATTTCTAAATATTCTCAATTTATTCACACTTTTCTTAATCATATCTCCCTCACTCCTTAGCTGTACACACTTGAAAATGTGACTTGACCCCCCCTATGCTAAGTGCGTCATCCATAAAGTGGGGAAACCATTAGCAGCATCTCATGATGTTTTGTGATTTGTGCAAATAAAATACAAACATACAGGTGCTGTCAATATACGCTCATTACTGAATTAGAATAGAAGTCTGTATTCTCAATGTGCTTCTTCTCTTTTGCCTACATTCTCTTGATCCAAATATTATATGCATATTTATTTTATATATTTATATATATCATATTTATATGTTTGTATTATAGTATAAATTATTATATCTAAATATGTACATATGTTTATATAATATCAATATGTTATATGTTATTATATAGAATATATATTAAGTCAAGGCACCTATGAAACACCCATATTCTATATTAATTTGCTATACCTATTGTTATAGAAATATGAACACAGTATAAAATAAAATAATAATGTGTTACTGTACAGATTAGCAGACTGTGGAGAACCACAATATATTTGTGAATGCACGTACATTTATTTTCATGTGTAACAAATATACTGAAAGAAAAATATTCTATCAACTTCACGGGACATGGGAAGGGTCTGTGGTAAAAGGGTTACTGGAGGAAGGAAAAGGAGGGGTAGAGTGATTTAATTCTATTTCCATTAAAATAAAAATAAAATTAATAATAATAATATGTTGATATTGGGGAATAGTAAAATATAATAGACTTCTAACAACTGCTTGTTTAAATTAAATTCATTTTGAAACGAGAGATCAAAATGGTACATATGGAATACTATATGAATTTTCAATACACATTTATGTTCTATAATATTTAAATCAGTTTATCTTACCAATTACCTCAAACATTTATCATTTCTTTGTGGTACAGCTTCCAAGATCCTTTATAGCTTTTTGTGTTATACAGGAAGTTACTGCTATTCATGATCTCCCCACTGTATGTGTGTTAGGTCCACTGTTCCTACTTAACCGTACCTACCCCCTCTACTCCCCATCCTCTGGTGACTTCTATTCTATCCTTAACTTCTGAAAGATCAACATGTTTGGATTCCACATATGATCAAGGTCACAGGTACCTTCCTGTGTGTACCCAACTTATCTCTATTGATATCATGATCTCCAAGTCAATCCATGATGTGTCAAATGGTGGGATTCTGTGATTTTTTTTTCAGGGTTCAAGTATATTCCAATGTTGTCTTTTCCTTTTTCTTCAGTTTCCGAACTTCTAGGAATCAGTCCGATGGTCTTGTACATACAGGCAAATATTCTACTAAGCTATAATACCTAAGATCATATATTTTAGATTGATTGTTTCTATTGTTGACGATCATGGATAATGCTGAAAAATCACAAAAGCATGCATTTACTTTCAACAAATTGATATCATTTCCTTTGGATATATACCCAGCAATAAGACACTGTCATTCATAGTAATTATATTAATACACATTCCTCCCAATCATATCAAGAAAATGCCTGTTTTAAGATGTACACAAAATTGACTGAAATTAGATATTTTTAAGTGATTACTGAAGCACATGTTTAAAAATTGTTTTATGAAATACGCATTTGTGAAAAATATTATAGCAACTTCTTAAAAATGTAAACATAGCAATTAGTCTGGGTGCTACATGACTCCAATCCTAACACATAAGAGAATAAGAAAGGACAACATTGACTTCAAGGCTAGTGTGGCCAACATAGCAAACTCATGGCCAGATTCCCATCACAACAAGATGCCATTTCAAAAGGTAATTATCGCATGGCCCAGAAATCTTTTCTGGTTAAACACTCAAGGAAAAGAAAATCAATATATCTATGTCTATGTCATCATGTTCACACCAGCTTTATTTTCAGTTCAATTATGTGACAAAACCAGCTGTCATGAGTGGACAGAGAAAGAATGTCAAACACATAAAGTGAAGTATCATTGCACCTTTAAAGGGAAGAATTTTGCAATCTTCCATGTGATGGTTTGATAGGCTTGGCCCAGGGAGTGGCACTATTGGGCGGTGTGGTCTTGTTTGAGTAGGTGTGTCACTGTGGGTGTGGGTTCAGGCCCTTATCCTAGCTACCTGGAAGTCAGTCTTCCATTAGTAGCCTTCAGATGAATATATAGAACTCTCAGCTCTGCCTGCATCATGTCTGCCTATATGCTGCCCTGCTCGAACCTTGATGATGATGGACTGAACCTGTAAGCCAGCCCAATTAAATGTTGTCCTTTATAAAACTTGTCTTGGTCATGGTGTCAGTTCACAGAAGTAAAACCCTATCTAAGTCATTCTACCACATGATTAATATGGAAAATATAGTGCTAAATGAAACAAGCTAGACGCATCAAGAGAGATCCTGTGTGATCTCTTTGTTTCTGGAGTCTAGAGAGTAGCCAAAGCCTCACAGAAGTAGAAAAGGATGGTGGTTTTCAGGGGCTGGAAAATGGAAGAAATGGAAGAATATTGCTTAAATGGTACAAAGGTCCAATGATCTATGATGAATGTTTTAGAACCCAAATAGGAGTCATGATAATTATAACAATAGGGACGGGTTATTTGAAGTTTGTGGCAACAAAACACAGAACCAGATCAACCAATTCTAACTCTTCTTGATGAATCCTATGAATTATTTTTCCTATAGCCTTACTAGTTTACCTAAATTATTCTTCACACATAGCACCCTCTAAAACATCATTTTCAGGATTAGCAGATTTTTTTTGTCAAAATACTGCCTCAATGTCAGACTTAATTCTGAGTTTCCCTCTATTCTTATATGTTGGCTTCCTAATTCCTCATTACCTTGTTAAGTGTCTGTGCCTTCAAGCATGTCTATGTATATACTGTATGTGTCTTTCCAGATGTTCTCAATGGTCTGCACTTATTGCCTATTGTTAATATAAGCACAATGACCTTGCTAAAAGTTACTCAAAAAAGCATGGACTGGTTGTTCTGATTTAATAATTATAAAAGCTAAACACATATTTAATGACCTTGTTTGATTTCACATTGGAAGACAAATTTTTGTTTTCAATATGTGTGTCCACATGAATGCACATGCCATAGCATGGTACAAAGGTCAGAGGACATCACTGTGGAGTTAGTTCTCTCCTTCAACCTTTGCACAGGTTCTGGAGATGGAATTCAGCTTGTTATGCTTGTGTGGCAAATGTCTTCACTCTCCGAGTCATGGCACTGGCTCCAAGGAATCTTTTGGTCACCTCTTCTAAGTATTTATTAAGGATTTACAATACATGAAATAATATCTTCAATATTAAGCATACAAGAATAAAATATACCATTTCTCCTTAGTGTAGCATAATAAATAAACAAAGCACAGTGTTTCATATGATAGTAAGTGTTGGAAAGAAATAAACAGTAAGTTATTAACAGATAAGTAATGGCTAGCTATGGTCTCGACATCAAGAAGCATACACAGGCCAAGCTTTACTAGTCACATGTGCCTGTAATCCCAGCACTCACAGGGATGAAAAAGGAAAATCATGAATGAATTTGAGAGGGGTGTAGGGGCACAAAGGGATAGGAAAGAGAAGAGAAAGTAAGAAAATTATGTAAATACAATAATCATATATGAAATTCTTGAGGACATTTAAAGACTTAAAAAAATGAAATAGGAGAAAACTCTCTTCCTGGACTATATAGCAAAGTTCTACTTGAAAACAGAAGAGGCAGATGAGGAGGACCTTAAGTCCACAGGGTTGGGGAGCACTGTCTAGACAAAGCAGACTGAGTGGAGAAAATAGCCTGTGAGGTTAGTGGACAATAGCTAAAGTATGATATGTGTGTTAACACTGGGGACAATAAAGCATCTGAATCATGTAAAACAATGGTTTTGTCCTCCGGAATGCTTAGTAAAGCACAAGCTGCTCATTTGGGGCCTGTAGAGATGGCTCAGTGGTTAACACCACTTGTTTTGTAATCATGCAGACAGGAGCTCTGGAGTTCCACAATGCCTGTAGCTGTAACTCCAAGGGAATGAATGTTCTCTTCTGGCTTACATATGTACACACAGAGAGAGTTGGGGGGGGAATAGGCCATAAGAAAAGAGATCACATTATACCATATGGCTCTGCATCACAGCTAAGTTAACTGTCATAACATGTCCAGTGAAATAAGAATGCAAAGTCCCCTCAGCCATAATTCAATAGGCTGACAAGAGAAACAGATTCCTTTCACTGGCAATTTTATCTCTTAGATAGAGAGATAAAGTAGAAGCAACTTTGAAAATTGATACCTGAACTAATAATAACCAAGAAGGAATAATTGTTTAAAGTAATAACAATGAGAGCAAGAATCTTTTGAACAAGAAACAAGGCCACCATTGTGCATAAAATCTAAAGACCAGAAAATATTTGGCACCTACAGACAGCATTCTATCCCTGAGGACAGTTGTCAGTTAGAGTTTAAGAACAAGGTAGAAATACACTTAGGATCCAAGAGAGAAGATATCAAGCATCTCTTAGAATGTCCCATGAATAAGCAATTACACCACATTGAGAAAGAACATGAAGGCAAAAAAAAAAAAAAAAAAAA
>JADRCC010265710.1:0-14154 GCA_019843855.1 Hylomyscus alleni | reverse complement strand
AATTTAAATGTACTGAAATTCACCATTAGGATGTGAAATGAGGGCTAGAGGAGGGTTCAATGGATAGGAACACTCACTGGACCATGGTAGAGCACATATTTAATGTCAGCACTAGAGGCAGAGGCAGACAAATATCTTAAGTTCAAGGCCAGCTTAGTCTATAGAGAGAGTTCTAGGACTGCAGACAGAAACCCTGTCTTGGGGAAAAAAAGAAATAAAAATGTTTAAGGAGATAGATTTACCCTAATTTGAATGCTACATAAAATATATGTATTTAAACAAAGTACCCAACAAATATGTATAATTTAACATATCTTTGAAAAGTAAACATTTTGAAAACAAAACATCCCTAAAATGATCAAGATGAGTGGGCAATACACAAAGCAATAAACAAAACCATTGATCACATGAAAAGGTGTGAGACCTCATAAACAATAAAGAAAAATTCTATTGAAGTCAGTAATTATGAACTGATAAGATGGCTTATCAGGTAAAGGCATTTACATCCAGGCCTGATGTGAGTTTGATCTCTGGATTCCACGTAGTGGAAGGAGAAAGCCAATTCCTACAAGTTGTCCTAAGAACCCCCACAAATATACGGTGCACAGCAAGTACACACAGAGGTAACCTCTACCGTTTTATGTTTTTTTTAGTGTGTGTGTGTGTGTGTGTGTGTGTGTGTGTGTGTGTGTGTGTGTGTGTGTGTGTGTGTGTAGAAGTCAGAGAATAACTTACAAGGGTGAGTTCTCTTTCACCATGTGGAGCAAAGGTTCTCTCATTCCATCATGTGCATCCAGAGGAGGGAACTCACCAGGCCTGGTGGCAAGCACCTTTCCCTACTGAGCCATCTCCCTGGCCCCTTTGAGATTTGAATATTGTATTTTATTTCACCCCACTGTATCTCATTTGACTACTCAATAGTTAAAGAAGCCTGGTGGCTATAGATAAGCTACGTCCATCTTGCAATTAATACTGGCTGAGAAACTATATTAGTTTCATATTATAATAAATCATCCCAAACTTAATAAAACAATAAAAACTTATTTTCATACAGTTCTGGAAAGCTGAAGACCAAAATGGGTCTCAGTGGAGTATGGATCTGAACTCAGGTCCTCAGGCTTGCATAACAAGCACTTTACCCACTGAGCTATCACCCCCTGCCCTGGAAACATTCTTTAACCCAGCCTTTACCCCGTTCTTTTCTTTTTAAGGTGTGAGTCTAAGCTTTAATGATGAACCATTTCTCCAGCCCTCCATCTGCTTTAAAAGAGCCCTACTCAAAGCCACTATCTTCATCTTTTTGGTTAACTTAAGTGGTCTCCGAATTGGCCTTCTAGCTTCCTCTACATTATTTCCTATTGCCCACTCATCACACAAGCAGCTTTCTTTTCTGAAATACCATTTCCCCTTTGTTTCATTACTTATTATCTAGTAAGATAATCATCCCGTATTCGTTCATATTTTGGGAAGCCCACTTTTGACATGTGAGGCGGGGGACAGGTTACAAACATAAATCTTATATTTCTCTAGTCTTACCTCCTTGAAATCTTCCACTAACCTCTCAATACATTGAAATTCAAACTCATACCAGAGTCTTTTTTGGAGACAATTTAAAAACAAACTTTTTATTACATTTTATTTAGCAAGGGGTGGGGGTGGAGAGGGGAACATGGGTATGTACATGTGGAGGTCAGAGGACAACTTGTAGGAGTTGGTGCTCTTTCTACCAATGTGAGACCTGGGATCAAACTCAGATCATCAGGCTTGTTTATCAAGTACCTTTACCCACTGAGCCATTTTACCAGCCATTGATACAATTTTCTTGAGACTGGTTCTTACTCTGTAGTTAAAGAGGACCTTGAACGTCTGACCTTCCTGTCTCCACCTCCCCCAAGTACTGAGATTATATGCATGCACTACTCAGTCCAGGTTTACGTGGTACTGTGGATTATACCGAGGGCTTCATGTATGCTAGCAAGCACTTTACCACACTTCAGGCGCATTACTATAGGCTTTTAAGTCCTTATACATCTTTTCAATTTGTCTCGTGTCTCTTGGTTATAGTACTCCAGGCACACTAGCCTCTCTTCACATTCTCTACTTCTTTCTATAGCTCTAATCTCCAGTAACCATTTTGTAACTGAAATAGTTGATATAAACAAGGAAAAATATATAGCCCATATCTAAGTTTAGAAGCTTGATAAAATAGAGATCAACAAACCAACTCCCCAAAGTTAAAATAGGTGTAGTTGTAATCTTAGTACTTAAAGACTGGTAAAGTATTACAACTTCAAACAACCCTGGGTGACACGGTGAAATCCTGTTAGGAAAAAAAAAAAAACTCAACATATAGGTATTATTGGTCCCACTGAAGTGTCTTGTCTCTTTTCAAACTATTCCCCACAATGCAAAATCTATTGTTCTCTCTTTTCAAACTATTCCCCACAATGCAAAATCTATTGTTCTCTCTGTAATATTTATCTACCGTATACATAAGAATCCATGAATAACATTTTTAAAGTTTTCTAGTCTTTTAAACACTTGGAATATATTTACTTTAAAGCTGCTTATGAAGATTTTTATTTTTACTTTATTAGTTCTTTGGTAATTTTGTACAATGTGTTTGGATCATAGGCACTCTGTTTCCCTTCTCAGACCCAGCCCCCTTTCCCTGCCCACCCAACTTTCTGTGCTCTTTATTTTTTTCACCCATGAAGTCTAATTTGTGCTGAAACATATTGTTTGATTTGTGGCCTTCTACTGGAACATGGTCAACTCAAGAGTGGACTTGCAAACCTTTAATCCAGGCAAAGGAGGCAGAGGCAGGCAATCTCTGAATTCATTGCCAGCCTGCCTGGTCTATAGAACAAGTTCCAGGACAGCAGGGCTACACACAGAAACCCTGTCTTAAACAAAAAAGTAAAAAAAGAAAGTGGGCTCTCCCCTCCCAGCAGCTGTCCATTGCTAACAGCTCTTTCACTAGGGGTGGGGGTTCATGTCCCCTTCCTCTTTGCATGCTGGGATATGGTCTGGCTTGAGCTTACACAAGGTTTATGCATACTAAGAAAATCTCTGTGAATTCATACATGCAGCTTCTCCTGCTATGTACAGAGGATACTATTTTTCTGTATTCATCCACCACCCCTGACTCTTAAGTCTTTCCACCCCTTCTGTAATGATTACTGAGACTCGAAGAGGGAATGTGATATAGAGATCCCATTTAGGGGTGAGAATTCTGCAGTCTGTTATTCTCTGCACCAGGGCCTGCTTACACACGCTTTAACTTAAGGAGTGGAATGGTTAGACCTGCTTTCAGAAAGATCCCCGTGGTAGCCAGGGCAGTTTTTTTTTTTTTTTTTCTGGATACATTTTTTTTGGTTTTTCGAGACAGGGTTTCTCTGTATAGCCCTGGCTGTCCTGGAACTCACTCTGTAGACCAGGCTGGCCTCGAACTCAGAAATCTGCCTGCCTCTGCCTCCCAAGTACTGGGATTAAAGGTGTGCGCCACCACCGCCCGGTAAGCAGAGAGAATTTTAACATGGATTAACAAAGGCCATCAGGGATTCTGGGAATATTGTCTGACATTAGACTGAAGCTTGATTTAGTATGATGACAGCAGAGATTGAGGACACAGATAATGAAACGTCATAAAGTAAAATCATCATAAAATATCAAAAAGTAAAACCAGGATCATAGCTAGTGAGATGTTATAAAGGAAAAAGAAATGAAGGTATGGTATAATCAAGGACAATATCAGCATTAAAGAGCCATTCCACCTCTCGTTGCTCCAGATGTTTAAGTTAGACGTTGTATCGGATCCCAAGGAGCTAGCAGCCATTGAGGCTAGAAGAAATCGTGAAAGGGAACGACAATGCCGATTCTTCAATGTGCGGAACCGAGTCATGGGGGTGAGTGGGTAATGGGTAACTTTACAAGACTGGGATTACTTGCCCCTTATGCCTAAAAAGGAATGTAGCAGTGTATTATAACCCTTCTGGACTCGAGCATGCCCTAGGACTGGAAAGGCGGGAGCTGGAGGACCAACCTCATATGCCTAGGCAGGGCTTAGGAAGAGAGGCAGGATTGTGAAGAGAGAGATGATGGGGTGACAGCTGGCTCTCCTCTGGTCAGTTCTTGGACTATAGCCGGCTCTTGAGAAACAATGTGGAGCCATAAGAGGGTGTAAAGAAAATCTGGTACTACATAAACCTAGGGTGTTTCTGCAAGGCTAAATATGACATTGTTAGTTGCTTTTCTTATTACTGTGATAAAATACCTGACAAACACAAGGAAGGGAGGGTTTGTTTTGGCTCAGTTTAAGCATATAGTCCATTATTGGAGGAAAAGAGCTGGAGGTGGCTGGTCAATTTGCACCCACAGTTAGCAAGCAGAGTTCAGCTCACCTTCTCCTTTTTATGCAGTCCAGTACACTAGTCCATGGTATGGTACTACTCACAGTTAGGACAGGTTTTCCCACTTAAAAATGTCCAGAATCTCCTAAATGATTCTAGATGCTGTCAAGCTGACAATATTTTATATATCTTTTTATTTATTTGGGAGGTGTCTTTATGCCTCTTGGGGGATCCTAGCCAGCAGGGTTAAAAGGCATAAGACCCAATTTCTTCCTAGGTGGCTTAATCAGGCCTTTATTTATTTTAAGGGAAAATGTTACATTAGGTGAGGGGAAAAAACAATGTTGCGAGAGAATAATAGGAGGGAGAAAACAGCTTACCTAGAATGAATGCTAATTGCCAATAAGTTCCAAGTCTGAGGACAAACCCATGCCAAGTTTGACAAGCAAGTCTGAGTAACCCAAAGCAAAATGCTTTTAAGCAAAAGTGTGCCAGAGCAAGTGTCCCAAGGCAAAACTGCCTTCAGGCAAAAATGTCTCTAAGCAAAAAACCCCAAGGCAAAACTGCCTTCAGGCAAAAATGTCTCTAAGCAAAAATGCTTCTAAGGCAGGAATGCCTTAAGGCAAGAATGCCTCAAGGCAAAAATGCCTCGAGGCAAGAATGCCCCCTCACTCCTTTCAGGTCTATAAAAAGCAGAGTCATTCAGGTCTATAAAAAGCATAACGTCATAAACTGCCAGTTAGCTGGAACTGTTTCTAATTGGTCAAGCCAAATGAGACACAGGTGGCCACGCCCCCAGCCTGTCAGTTGGGAATCATTCCTGTAGGGAAGTAGTTCTCCACACGTTTAGAGAACCAGCTCTCCACAGGGAGGGACATATGGGACCACAGTGCATGCATATATGACTATAGAGGTCAAAAGATAACTTCCTTCCACCATGTAGCTCTCTGGTATCCAACTTGGATTGTCAGGTCTGAAGTTTACCATCTTACCAGACCATGTTGTTAATATTAACCTTCACAACTGTGAACCAAGCTAAGGGATAGGGACTGAATGGATATTTATTTTTCATTAAACTGTATGTCCTTTCATACTATTTTCAAATATTTTCAGTGAATTATAATGAAAAGGAAAATACAGGTAGCTTTAAGAAACAAATAATTGCTGAGTGGGTGGGTAGAGAAAGGATCTAGGAAAGACGCCATACTTGTGTTCAAAGTCAGGTCTGCTATTATATATGTATGGCTTATGGTACATAACCTATCTTTTCCTCCTCTGTAAAATGAGACCAAATAAAGCATTGAGCTATCAACTTTGAAAAATATCAGAGCTTATTACCTGACCATGAGCAAACTGAAGTCTGAGTAGTCTGAAATTTTGGTTGTAAGAATTTCCTTGGGATCTACTCTGGACTAAGCACTATGTTGGACAGTGGGGAATACAGTGATAGCTAAGGCCTAGCTTCTCCCCCCAAAACAGCTCACAGTCTAGTGGAGGAGATAATAGAGAGGCTAATGTCAATACAATATGGCCAGGGGAATCCTAGATTCTGAGGGTAGAAGCTTCCTGAGCAAGTCTTGAAGGGTAAACTGAAGTATTGTAAAGGGAGGAAGAAAGACTGTTCCAAAGGGAGGAACCAGTTGGAACAAAGGCTGTGGGTTTGAAACAGCTAAAGATGTGCAGAGAACTAGAAGTACAGTTCCTTACACTACTGTGAGAGGAGGCAGGGAAAGGGGAACAAAGAGATTAAGGCAGAGAAGCAGCGGCCACAGAGGTGTTTATGGGTTTTGTTCAGGGGTTAGAACTTTATCCAGTAGGTCCTGAAGAGTCACAGGATTGCTCTGAAAAGGGTAATCCCTAAACAGCATCCTTTAGGGCATTCAGTGTACATGCTCAGACCCTACTTTAATGTAGTTCCTTTCTTTGAGATGCAGGTGGATGTGGAAGCCCTCAACTACCAGGTGGAGGAACGAAAGTTTCGGGAGGCATTAGAGCGAAGCAAAGATATGGCTTATGGTAAATACTCAAGGCTGAGGCAAAACAAAGGTATAAAGTAGAAAGAGTGGCCTGAAGTTGGGCAATTCTGCCTCAGAATAGAGCCTGAGGCTCTAAAGGGTGATAAGACATACCAGATGACCTTGGGAAGAGGCTTGGGAGCAGAGGTTGGCTGGGCTCTGTTCTAGGTGTCTTCATGTCCCTGTCAATCACTCTTAGGTACCAAGCATGTGCACTATGATCTGGTAGCACAGATGCTAGAGAAAGAAGAGGCAGAACGAGCATGCCGGCTGTCCAAGAGAGTACAGGATTATCGGGAGCAAAGGCAGCAATTCAAGAATGGACACGAATTTGACTTCTGGGATCCGGACCAATTCCAGGAAATTCAGGTCCCTTATTTTGAGAATGATGCATACTATGGCCCAGCCAGCATGCAGTACTTCCTTGGAGAGGACCTGGAGAGGGCCTCACAACTGAGAATGCAGCAGGAACAGTTGAGATACAACCTGGAGAGACAGCTACAGGAGCAACAGGCAGCCAGAGAAGAGGAGGCTCGAGCAGGTAAGTAGCACAACAGGGAGTTCCTCCAGCCTGGGTACAGCACTGTGTGAGAAGGTACATACAGCTAAAGCAGAAAGGTCAGTCAGTACAAGCCCTAACTTCCCTGATTTCTTTCTTGGCACTTCCCTGATGGAAGCATTTTACAGTTCTACTTACTTTCTGCTTTAGGCAAATAATGTTCCTCTCTATAATTGAGTTTGTCTTCTTTCTTCATTTCATGAGACAGGGTCTTGCTATTTATATTCAACCTAGTCTGGACTGGAACTCAGCAATCTAGAATACTGGGGTTTCAGGCATATGCCATCTTGATAGCTCAGTTTCATCTTTAAAATAGGGATTAGAATCTACATCACATAGAATAGCAACTATTATTATTACACAGTCTGGCCATATTTTTACACTAGAGAAGTCCTTTCCAGGGCAAGGGCCATGTCTTTCTACTCTTTTGCCTTCCAATCACCAGTGTCTCATAGGGCCTAAGAACAAAGAAGCCAGTGTGTGGCTTGAAGGGGGAAAAATTTAGTAGCTCTGCTTATGCTGTGGCCATGACTGGCATGCCACTTTCTTCTTGATCTCTGTACTTTGACTTTTATATTTATTAATGTTGTTGTTGTTGTTGTTGTTGTTTTGGTGCTGGGGATGGAATCCAGGACTTCCTATATGCTAAGCACAAACCCCTACCACTATGTGATTTCCTCAGCACCCAAAACCTTTAATATGCTTATATGCATCTCTGCCATTGGCCTTACCAGGTTGTAGTCTGATTATTGGATCTGTCTCTCCTACCAGAGAAGGCAGTGTGTGTGTGTGTGTGTGTGTGTGTGTGTGTGTGTGTGTGTGTGTAAGGTATTAAGACTTTGAACTTGCTATGTAACCAAGGATAACCTTGAAGTTCTGATCTTCCTGCCTCTGTCTCCCAAGAGCTAGAATTATAGGCATATACCACTACAGTGGACTAGGCAGGTAGTTCTCTGAGACAGGATCTAATTCTGTGGTATCCTTAGAACCCAACAAATAACCTTAAGACTGAGACTTAATGAAATGACATTATTTACTTAAGGTCACACCACTGAAAGGTGACAGAGCTTCATTGTCACCCAAGTTGTCACCCCTGACCCCAAAGAGTAACTCCTTCCATATCACTATAACTTTGACATTCAAATATAAACACACAAATACAAAGTGTGTTGAACAAGTAACTGCTTCATGAATGGGCACTAGAATAGGCAAGTACAATGCCCTGCCTGTATTTCTCTGTTTAGCTCTGCTCAGTGACCAACTGCGCCTAGCCGCAGACAAGCGGGCTGCTGAACTGGCTAGGCTGGAGGAATCCTGTCGAGCAGCTATGAGAACTGCTATGGCCAATGCCAACAAAGCCCAGGTATGTCCTCAACCATCCAGTGTACTAAGCCCATTCCAATTCCTGAACAAAGTCCTAGAGAACCTTAGCCACATCTTTCTCCTTATTTCAAACAAGTGCAAGCATTCTCATCTACCCAAGCCTTCCACCTAAGATCCTATTAAAGCATAAGTCCCCTCTCTCCCACCCTCAGATATAGGGTGCTTTAAGAAAGGTATTGACCTTTCATCTCTGACCTCTCAGCATAAGGCCTTCTTAAGTACAGAGAAATTCCCTGGCTATTCTGCCTCTCTGCCTCCATCATGCCTGTAGGTTTAGTAAAAATCCATGCTATGTCTCTCCCTTCTCTCTGGGGTGAATAGGGTTGTAGTTTTCCAACCCCTTCAAGTGAGTTTCCTAAGGCTGGGCCCCCAAATGTTTACATGTGGGGGGCCCTACTAGGCAGCCAAGCAAGCCCTACAGCAGCGCCGTGAACAGCAGCAGCAACAGGAGGCCAACCTTGCAGAGATCAAGAAACAGGTCACCAGTGACCTGCTGACCGAGAATCCTCAAGTTGCCCAAAGACCCGGTGCTTCTCACCGGATCCTGCCCTATTGTTGGAAGGGCATGACTGCAGAGCAGAGAGCTGCCATCAGGAAAACCCAAGAAACCCAACGACAAGAAAAAAAGGAACAGCGCCAAGCCGAAAAGTTAGTGGAAGCTGAGTGGGGAAGCCAAAACAAACGGTTGGTTGAAGCGGCACTGGAGCTGGAAGAACAGGAGAGGGAGCTCTGTGCAGAATTTCGAAGAGGACTGGGCTCCTTCAACAAGGAGCTAGCTAAGGAACAGCATGCTCAGTGAGTTCTAGGGTATAGCAATGGGGAAGAAGCCAAGAGGTAGGTGGGGAGGAATGACAAGAGCCAGGGAGAGGGAAAACACATCCCCTGAGGCCTTTGAATTTTCACAGGCAAAATTATCTGAATTCGGTCATCTACACCAATCAACCTACTGCAAACTATTACCTACAGTTCAACACCAGCAGCCGCTGAGCTCAGAATGGTCACCTCCCTTCTCACAGGTGGCCAGGATTCAAGGAAAAATGCTGTATACCCTAATTTCTAATCTCTACCCAGTGGGAGGGAACTAAGTCCAAACCTCCACTGTCTACTCTAGGTAATAAAGTTGTTTGCTACAATCAACCATGTGTTGTAATAGTACACAAAAGGTGTGAGATACCACCTCTTACACTCCACACTGGAGCTCTCATGTATCCAACCTCAGAGCCTTTACTCTCTTCCCATCTTAGTTCCCCAAGCACACGAGACTGTACACATCCTGTAGGTTTGAGAGTTTATTAGGCACAGAGGGTGAGTGGAGCAGAGTTATAAAGTGGCTGTTAGCTTTCTTTCAAACTGAAAAGGAGCCGGTGTTTCTCCTGTCTTGGCCCTTTAAGGCTGCATTCGAATGGCCCCATCCAGCCGGATGACCTCTCCATTCAAGAACGGGTTCTCGATTACGGTCTGTACCAGATGAGCATATTCAGCAGGATCACCTAGTCGGCTGGGGAAGGGTACCTGGCTGGCCAAGAAGTTGCGAACTTTCTCTGGAAGGGTAGTAAGCAGTGGGGTGGCAAACAAACCTGGACAAGAGTACCAGAATCAGAGGTTCATTCTTGTTTTCAGTTACTTGGTTCTTCCTCACTTTAGTGCTAAGCTGCTACATTTAGGTAGTGGGCACCTTCTCTCATCTGCCTACAGGCCCACCCAGTCCTAGTATGGCAAACAGGTAAGAAAGAAATGTCTACCTGGCGCAATTGTTACCACACGGATGCCTATAGGAGCCAGATCTCGAGCAATGGGCAGTGTCATGCCCACTATGCCCCCTTTGGAAGCAGAGTATGCAGCTTGTCCAACCTGGAAAAAGAGTGGAAAACAAATGTGGAAGATCTTCCAAAAGTCATTCAGCTAAGAGCTTCCCTCTGTCCACATACCTGGCCCTCAAAGGCAGCCACACTGGCAGTGTTAATGATAACTCCACGTTGGCCTCCCTGGTCTGGTTCATTCTGGCCCATCTCACCAGCAACCAGGCGGATCACATTGAAAGTGCCTATGAGATTCACCTGGAGGATGGTAGAACCATGTTATAGGATCTAGGGCAGAGGCTGCCTTTTGTTTCCCTATAAGCTTTGGGAGAACCCATTGCCACACACTCCTTATTCCTACCCGTGGAGATCTGTCAAGGCCTACATTGATAACTCGCTGGAAGTCCTCCAAGGTATGGACCTTGTTCTTCTTTTCATGGTATGTCTTAATGGCCACTGCAATTCCTGCACAGTTGACAGCCACATCTATACGGCCAAACTTTTCTTTTGCTATAGTCAAAGCTGCTTGTATCTCCTTCTCAGAGGTCACCTTGAAAGGAAGAGGTGAAGGAAAGGTATTTCTTTCCTAGCATACACACACACACACACACACATACATACACACACTACTAAACCTAGAGAGGAGGGCAGACCCAGGCCTTGGGTGAGAACATAAATGTGTGAGCAAAAGGCAGGGCAAGAAAGAGTTGTAATAAAACAAATGAAGATGAAAGGGGAAATGGTAGGTACTATAGAAAAGTGTTGTAAAACATTTTCCAATCTGTATTCTCTTGATTCATATGCCCCTGGTTATTCTCAGTTAATATAGATTAGGGCACTATAAACACTTTTGTTTTTTTCTCTTTTGCAAGTACTGATGACTAAACCCAGGTGCCTCCCACATGCTAGACGAGAACTCCAAGCTGTACTCCAATACGATCAGTTCTGAAAATTACAGGAACATGACCTAGCTTTAAAAGAAAAAAAATCCCTACCTGATGAATTTTAAGTTTTTCAACTCTGTAAATGTAAAATGTCTGGGCAAGATATGCATTCCAACTATACATATGTCTTCTCCAGGAAATTCTGGTGTGTCCAATTCTCTCATCCCCATGGTGCTGAGCCCCGGCTTCAGCTTTGTTACTGCAGGGCTCTCACAGTGCTCAAGACTCCAGTCAAAAGCTAAAAGATGAGTTCCCCGCCCGTGTGTGTGTGTGTGTGTGTGTGTGTGTGTGTGTGTGTGTGTGTGTGCGCGCGCGCGCGTGTGCGCAGGAATGTTCCTGCCAGGGCACATGTGTGGAGGTCAGAGTTGAACCTTTCCTTAAACCATGTGGTTCCCAGGGATCAAACTGAGGTAGTCATGGATGGCATCCAGTGCCTTTACCCCCTAAGCCATCTGACCGACCCCAGACACCACTCTTATGGAAAGAACCCCCCAAGTTTCCTCGTGCACACCCTAGGAAAGTCATGACTCACATTTGCTGGGGTAAATATGCAGCTTTCTCCTAACTTCTTGGCTTGAGCTTCACCGTCTGAGTTAGGTACATCCAGAAGTACAGCTGTGGCCCCTTGTCCCACCAGTCTTTTGGCCGTCGCCAGGCCAAGGCCCGAGGCTCCTCCAGTTACTACTGCGACCAGGCCCTGTGAAGAGGTACAAGGTAAACTGCTATTATCCAGACCACCCCCCCCCCACCTTTTCATTTGCCAGTTGTAGCATTCTCTGAAGAAGTGGGAACGGCCAGTGACCTAAATGTGCTTCCAAATCTCCTCAGCGACGGAAACCTAGGGGGAGGGGGAGTGTCTCATCCCAGGAATGTTTTTTTTCTGTGACCCTTCACATACTTATGCAGTTGAACGTCGGTTCACCTATTGAGCCCAACCGTCGCAAAACCATGCCTGGAGAAGCAGGACCCTTTTCTCCAGGCACTGATCTCTCTTCTCTAGTTCCTGACCGCGCAGTCTTAGCCTGCATAAAAAAGCAAACGTTAGAGGCACAAAGCAGTCTACCTTCACGCTCCGAACTGCCGCAGCCATCTTGCACAAGCCTCGCCACCGGAGGAGGGCTTTTAGTGCCTTTTGAACGTGCGCTCGCTGATTGGTCGATGCGGAGCCGCCTACTGGTAGAGTGGCAGTCACGGGGGCGGGGAGCTGTCGCCGCGCAGAGGGAGTGGTGGAGATAGGGGCGTGGACCTTGGAAAGGGAAAAGTTTCAATCCCAGGGTAAGGAATGTTTGCTTTGTAGAAAAACCTAGTGGCACAAGCATGAAATCGTCACTCCTTCATCCTGCTCTCTAGCTGATCTTTTGGCACACAGACAGCTCCACTGGAGAAAGACAGGGCGAAGATAGAAACTGCGTCCCTACAGAAACTGAACCCCTTTCTCAGGAAAGCTTTCAAGTGTAAACGAAACCGATTCCTATGCGACCAGGTGCTACCGGGTCCTGGGCATACACAGGGTGTAATAATACAAAGTCATACTTCCAAGGAGGACACGGTTCATTTAGGAAAAGATAAAATTACAGGATAGACAACTAAACGGGCAGAGAACCTGATTTTTTTTTTCAGTGATGAAATCAAACCCTTGTACCTGTTAACCAAGTACTCTACCATAGAGCTACAAACAGCCCAACTACAGATTCCAGAATACTCAGCTGAGACTGAAGAAAAGAAGATTCTGAAATACACACAGGCAGCAGAGAGAAAAATAAGTCGAAGCAAGGATAGAGAGAGGCCAGGTAGGATTAAACTTTTATGCAGGGGGCAGGGCATGTCACTAGGAGATAGAGATGGGAGACCGACCTTATGAAACATATACTTCTGTAAAACAAACTCAGAGTCAAGGACATCTCCCACCAGCTCAGCCTTTGTTCTGTTTCTATGTTCAAGTCCCAGATCACATGTTGTAGACTGGACCTCATCTAGAGATTGTTGTTAAAAACTCGAGTCTCTGGTCATCCTAGAATACCTTTCAGTCAATATTTAATTAGGAACTTGAGGGTGGACATCTAAACTGTCTTCCATTCATGTTTGTCTCAACTCTAAGTATTCAGGCCCACAAATCTGAGCTTACACTTTCTGACTATAAAACTGCATTATGTCCTTTCTATGTTAAGTATTTTCCCATCTACTTCCCTGTCAAGGAAAATGTCCCTCAAGGACTCTTGGTTGTTGATAGCAAGTATAAGTATACTGATTTTCACTACTTTATCAAAGGATCTAGCACCAGATTAGAAGTCTTTTTTTTTAAGTTTTATTGCATTATAATGAGAAAAGTTACATTATTTCAATTTATCTGAATGTGTTAACATTTAAAAACATTTTAAGTAAATAGAATTAAATCACATTCTTGTTTCCCTTTTGTATCCCAACTCCTCCCAGAGACACCCCCTTCAATATCTACAATATAATTTTTGTCATATTCTTTAAAATTTATAAAATATTATAACAATAAAAATGAGTATTATAAAAGTTGTTTTATATAAAACAACAATCAATTTTACAGTCTTATGTAGATGCTTGTCTACAGCAATACTGAAAATACATACATTTTTCTCAATATAAATTTTAAATAACTCCAAATGTATTAACTGTATATTTCAAAATAATACATCACTACTAATATTGTCTTAAATGAACATAAATATATAAAGTGTTTTCGTTTGTTTGTTTGTTTTATATTTACTAGAGTTTAAAATCTTGGCTCTTACTGTGGTAACTTGATACAATAGTTACAAACTTCAAGCAAAGCATTCAGTCTCACTCTTTGTTGTTCTCTTACAAGCCCCCTCCCAATTTAATTGTCTACATTTCTTTTGGGTATATAAATACTTTTAAAATATTTAAGCTGTTCTGAATACCATAGTATAGTGTAAAAACATGAAATAAAGAATACTACTAATAGAGAGCCTGAGATAGGAGAAGCAAGATCTCAAGATCCTTATGTTGTACACAGCAAGACACTGTCATGAACAAACAAGCTGAAACTGTATATGGATTGTATAATATTGGACCTATTTCTCCAATTACTAAATTAGAGAGACCACTGGA
>JADRCC010265699.1:4046-18041 GCA_019843855.1 Hylomyscus alleni | reverse complement strand
TCTCTCTCTCTCTCTCTCTCTCTCTCTCTCTCTCTTTCTCTCTCTCATAGACACACAGATACACACAGAGGGAGGCAGGGAGGGAGAGAGAGACAGAGAGAGAGAGACAGAGAGAGACCCAACAGGGCTCTGATTGCTTTTGAATTGTAACCAGTCACCCTAAAATGTATCTGCTTCCTTCATGCCTGAGATGGAATCTTCTTTCTTTTCCTTCCTGAATGGCCTTACAAGAATGTAAATATATATTCTTTGAACAAGTTAATAAGCAAACTAATTGACCTGATGATCTACCTCAAATTATCTCCACAAGTCTCTAAGGGAAGCTTCAGGAGAATGCATTGTCACTATTGAAAAGTAGTATAAAAACTATCAATTATATGACTCGGCAATTGCTCTTCCTACTAATGTATTATTTGTATCTCCATATAACCATGGAGAGAATAACTCTCAACATTTTAATCTCATCATTGAAGACGGGTTGTTTTCCTTAAGTGAGACAGCAATGGACTAAAAAATTAGGTATATATGTTTATCTGGAGAAATTTTAATTTTGTTCTATTACTAAATATTTGTCTATGAAACAGACACAATAAATAATGCTATTAGCCTATTATATTTTATTGTTAATGGAGACAAATTAATCAGCTTAAATTATAATAGATCTTATAGTTGAAAATATTAAATATTCTATTCTGTTTACCTTGTAAAATCACTGATACTTTTGGAAAGTTTTCACAATAAATGAGGCTTTACCACTATTAGTAAGATGAATATGGATGCAGTCAATTTGCACAAATCATTTTCAAGCTGATGAATATAAAAAAATCTTGTAATATTCACTAGTTCATAAGGACTCTGCTACCATAAATGCTTGAAATTCTATGAGCAAATAGTTTCTGAAAAGCATTTGGCTGTATTCCTATTCATTGAAGCATTGAACTCATAATACCATGAAACAATTCCTCAGACTATAAATTAACTAAGAAGCTTTACTCCCACATTACTGTGTTTAATTCCTGAAACTGGCTCTAAAAAATAAGAGACCTGTTATCAGGAATCCTAGAATAAATGGATCCTTGAACATTTTTATTCCTCTGTGGGACATGTAGAATTTGAACCATACTCTCCATTTTTATTAATCTTCTAATTGTATCATTCTTCTCATAAAAATAAAATCATCATGTGAGTGAAAGATAAACCAGCACTTTGAAAATATATTGTAGACAATACATGTACTAGTCCATAATTATTATATAGTTATGAAAATTATGGTGTACAGAGAGTGAGTCCAATTTAATAAATATGTTTTTGGCAGTGCTGAAGATGGAACCCAGAGACTTACATCTTTGAGGAAAGCACTCTGCACTGAACTATGTCCATACCCATCAAAGTAAATCTTTATGTCCAAAGTATTTACACTTCAACATTTACATATGAGAATAAAAATATTTCTAAAGTGATACATCTTTTTTTAGAATATAGAGTAGATTCAAATATATGTATCATACATCTCAGAAATATAGACCAAATTTGTTTCATTATGATTCATAATGTTATTTTACAGTTTTAGCAAAGTTCCACATTAATTTACTTAGAGTGTGTGTGTGTGTGTGTGTGTGTGTGTGTGTGTGTGTGTGTGGTGTATTAATGTAGTTTGGCAAGTATTGAGGTCAGAGGATAAATTCAGCATTCAGTTCTGTTCTTCTACTCAGTGGGTTATGAGATCAGACACAGGTTATCAGGTTTGGTAAGGAATGCCAATCATAACACCAGCTGTTATATTTTCAGCTTTACAAGATGACTGTTGTATATATACATAAATGCATGATCCACATTTTAAAACTAGGAACCAATCTGCTAAAAGGAAAAACATAATAGAAACACTCTTATTGACAGATAAATCAACAAAGATTTTTTTCAAGAAAATTTCAGAATTAAGTTAACAACAACTTGTATTATATCTAGTAACTTTTTCATACAATTCATATTGTAAAACTGAAAATTATATGTCATATTCTGTCTCTATTATTTAAATATATCAGATGAAGAGGTATTTTTCTAGAACAAATGGTAATATATTCATATTTTTGTTCTTGATATAACTTTGGTCCATAAAAGTTCCCACCATTTTAAAACTGATATTTGGAAACAATGTGTTACAGTTATACTCTGTTTAGAAATAGCTTATGCTCTGAGATAAGGAATTGACAAATGGGACCTCATAAAATTGCAAAGATTCTGTGAGGAAAAGGATACTTTCAATAGGATAAAATGCCAATCCATAGATTAGGAAACAATCTTTATGCATCCTACATCTGATAGAGGGCTAGTATCCAATATATACAAAGAACTCAAGAAGTTAGATTGCAAAGAACCAAATAGCCATATTAAAAATGCAATACAGATCTAAACAAAGAATTCTCACCTGAGGAATATCGACTGGCTGAGAACCACCTAAAGAGATGTTCTTAGTCATCAGGGAAATGCAAATCAAAACAGCCCTAAGATTCCACCTCACACCAGTCAGAATAGCTAAGATCAAAAACTCAGGTGACAGCAGATGCTGGAGAGGTTGTGGAGAAAGAGGAATACTCCTTCATTGCTGGTGGAATTGCAAGCTGGTACAACCACTCTGGAAATCAGTTTGGTGGTTCCTCAGGAAATTGGACATAGTACTACCAGAGGACCTGGCTATACTACTCCTGGGCATATACTGAGATGATGCTCTAACATGTAATAAGGACACATGCTCTATGTTCATAGCAGCCTTATTTATACTAGCCAGAAACTGGAAACAACCCAGATGTCCCTCAACAGAGGAATGGATACAGAAAATGAGGTACATCTACACAATGGAGTACTACTCAGTTATTAAAAACAATAAATTTATGAAATTCTTAGGGAAATGGATGGACCTGGAGAATATCATTCTGAGTGAAGTAACCTAATCACAAAAGAACACACATAGCATGCATTCTCTGATAAATGGATATTAGCCCAGAAGCTCAGAATACCCAAAATACAGTTCACAGACCACATGTAGCTCAAGAAGAAAAAAGATCAAAGAGTGGATACTTTGGTCCTTCTTAGAAGGGAGAACAAAATACCCATGGGAGGAGATACAAAGTGTGGAACAGTGACTGAAGGAATGGCCATACAGAGACTGGTGATCCATTCAATATACAGTTATCAAAACCAGACTCTTATGGATGCCAACAAGTACTTGCTAACAGGAGCCTGGTATAATTGTCTCCTGAAAGGCTTTGCCAGGGCCTGACAAATACAGAAGTGGATGCTCTCAGCCAACCATTGAACTGAACACAGATTCCCCATTGGAGGAGCTAGAGAAAGGAACCAAGGGGCTGAAGGAGTTTGTAGCCCCATAGAAGGAACAACAATATGAACCAACCAGTATTCCCAGAACTCCCAGGAATTAAACCACCAACCAAAGAGGGACCCATGGCTCCACCTGCATATGTAGCAAAGGATGGCCTTGTCTGACATGAGTGGAAGGAGAGGCCCTTGGTCCTGTGAAGGCTATATGCCCTAGTGTAGAGGAAGGCCAAGACTGGTAAATGGGAGTGGGTGGGTTGGTGAGCAGGGGGAGGGGAGAGGTAATAGGTAGTTTTTGGAGGGGAAATGAGGAAAGGGGATCACATTTGAAATGTAAATAAAGTAAATATATAATAAAAAATAAACCTCATTGATCAAATTCTAAAAATGTCTGACATGTCTGTCTCTAAATGTATCTTGCCCTTTAATATGATTTGGCTTTGATTTTTGTTCTCTCTCATCAGAAATGCCTCTGCATATGCGTAACTTCCAAGTATAAGAGGTAATAAGTAAAAACAAGTGGAATTTTTTTCTGTGAAAATATATGTTCATTTAAAGAGTTAAAATTGTAGGTATCTTTGACAAAGGTCAACATAAACTTATGATTTATATCTATATTTTCATAAATACTGGTTAGCATCATAAGTTTTAAAGTTTGCTCACTATATGTTAAAATGCTGCTTGTTATTATAATTCACATTTTTAACTAGAAAACTATCTCATTTACTTTATTCTTCATTACTTCATTATTTACATTATTATGAGTTATCTTACAAATTATTGTGTGCATTTTTTGAGACAGGTTTTTCTGTGTAGCCCTGGCTGTTTCTCACTCTGTAGACCAGACTGGCCTTGAACTCAGAAATCTCACATCTTCATAAGAGATTTACTGTGGCCGGGCAGTGGTGGCGCACACCTATAATCCCAGCACTTGGGAGGCAGAGGCAGGTAGATTTCTGAGTTCGAGGCTAGCCTGGTCTACAGAGTGAGTTCCAGGACAGCCAGGGCTATACAGAGAAACCCTGTCTTGAAAAACCAAAAGAGAGAGAGAGAGAGAGAGAGAGAGAGAGAGAGAGAGAGAGAGAGAGATTTATTGTGGAATTCTCTTTCCTAATTTTTTGTTTGTTTGTTTTCAAGACAGATTTTCTCTGTGTAGCCCTGGCTGTCCTGGAACTCATGCTGTAGACCAGGCTAGCTTCGAACTCAGAAATCCACCTGCCTCTGCCTCCCAAGTGCTGGGATTAAAGGCATGCCACCACCACCTAACCCTAATTTTTGTTACACCTTTATACTGCTATTGCTACTTCATTAAAGAGAGCTTCTTAAGTAGAGTTATACCAAAGAATTTCTCATCTCACAGCCTTATTTTGAAGACTCTATAGAAGCTCACAAAACAATTAGAAACAACACTAGACAGAATTCACCACCAATGTGTGTCTAGAAAAGCATTTTAAAGAACAGAGATTTCAAACTACTTTTCAGGCCATAGATTTTGTTATAATAATAGCCTCAATAAAAGCAATATGAATCCAAGTATTTAGAATGCTTTAAGGGATAAGGTGGCATTGTGAGTAGTATTTCCAGAAGGAAGGAATGTAAAAGAATTGTTTTAAATAGAGTATAATTTAATATTGGATATTTTATTTATTTACACTTCAAATGTTATCCCCTTTCCCAGTTTCCCTTCACAAACCCCCATCCCTTCCCTCCTCCCCCTGATTCTATGAGGGTGTTCCTCCATCACCCACCTACTTCCTCATCACTGCCCTGGAATTCCCCTACACTAGAGTATATAAATTTAATTGCATGCATCAGTCAGTAATGGCACAAGAATCATATTTTAGTTCATAGGTTTTTTTTGTTGTTTTTTTGTTTTTGTTTTTTTTAGTTTTTTGAGACAGGGTTTCTCTGTGTAGCCCTGGCTGTCCTAGAGCTCACTCTGTAGACCAGGCTGGCCTCGAACTCAGAAATCCACCTGCTTCTGCCTCCCAAGTGCTGGGATTAAAGGTGTGTGCCACCACGCCTGCTAGTCCATAGTTTTGAGCTTTTTGTAGTTGTTATTGTTGTTGTTTTTGAGACAGGATTTCTCTGTGTAGCCCTGACTGTCCTGGAACTCCTGGAACTCTGTAGACCAGACTGTCCTTGAACTCAGAAATCCACCTGCCTCTGCCTTCCAAGTGCTGGGATTAAAGGTGTGCACCACCACCGCCTGACTAGTCCATAGTTTTGAATAAAGATAGTTTAATAGCAGGATGATGTTAAGAGCAAGTAAAGGCCTGAGTGCATGGTTTTGGTTGACAAAACCATGCCCAATGACTTCAATACCTCACAACCATGAGAGTTACACAGCCTTCCCTGAATGAAGCTCAGAGGGACAGCAAAGCCTTCCTTAGGTCTTAATAAAGATATTGATAGTTGTGTGAAATATGTCAACTTTTAGTATCTTCCCTATCCCCAGGATATTTGGATACTTACCAGCTAAAGATGGCTCCCTTAGCCTGTTCTTGCCTCCTTGTTCAGCTACATACAACAACCTTTCCTCCTTTTTTATCTGTATGTAATAACCTTGCTTCCTCTTTAGGTGTAGGCAATAGCAACACCTTCGTGTCTTACTATACATATTAAGCATGCTAAGTTTCTGGGGTGCTTAGGCTTCTCCAGCTTTGCCATGTATCTGTGAATATGTTCTCTTTTTCATTGCCCTGTTAGGTCGGTCTCTGAAAACATCCAGTATATTGCAAGTGATGCCTGAACAGAGACAGAGACTAGGACACTGACTACGGAGAACTCCCATCAGTCAGATGAGGGAATGCAGCTATGAGAAACATGCTTATATGGGTAAAGGAATAAAAAGAATGAAAGAAATAGCAACAAAGGAAAAAGAAGCAATAGAGGGGGACTTTTTTTTTATTTGTCTGATGTAAAACATAGGGAAACGTTGAGTCTAATGATAGTTAAGTGTAAATACTTACAAACATTTTGGGGACAAGTAGAATTTAGAAATGTAGTTAAATGTTAGTGTTTTGGGTGAGTTTGGAGAAAACTGTGGCAGTCAGATAGAACATAGAAGCTTCATTGGTTCTTTGGCTACATTCAGTAGGCATTCCTTTGGACTTTAGTAAAGTGGCCTTCTGGGACTTTCTCTAGACTCTCTCCATGCCTGATCATACCCCACTCTTCCCCTGTGTGATGAATTGGTTACTCAAAAAAATATTTAAAATATAAGAGGCAAAGGGATAAATTTACAGCTGAGGTACCAGACCACATTCTTAGTTTTACTGTCACTTTAACTTTTGCATGTTACATTTGATGAAAAACAATGTAGTACATAGGTAATAGACCCAATTGTTGGAGTTCTGGGTAGTCACAGGCCTGCCTGACTCAGTCCAATGTGTGGGTACATGATGGGTTGTAAGTGAGACGGATCTTTTTAATGCTTCATACAACTATCCAGACCCACAGGAGCCCACAACCATGAAGGATGTGGCCTGTTGAGAGAGGAAGGGGGAACACATTGACAAAGGAGACAAGCAGCCAAAGGGGACACTCTTGGTGGGTTTAAATGCTTCCTAGGTTTTGAACTGTATCCATTCAAGTAAGTCTGGTCAGGGGAGAAGACTACTGGACCTATTATACATTTCCACCTAGGAGCTTTATCAGTCCTCCCATACCTGTTTATACTCATGAGTCCCTTTATTTTGGGGAGTGCTGCTCTCATCACTTTGGAGTCATAATGGGATCTGTTCACCTCCTCAGTATGCGTTACTGCTCTATGATTTAGACAGGATTTAATGTGTCACATAGACTACCAACATATGTGTATATAGCAGCTCCTCATTATGAGAGCAAATATAATTGAGAATTAATTGGGACCTAACTTCTGGGTGTTAGACTTCCAATAAGGATAGCATGAATGTGGCCCAATTATTATCAGCACATCCTAGAAAAAAGGGTTCAGATTGGTTTCTTCTGCTAATATTGAATAAGAAAAACCCATAAAACAACAACAACAGCAACAACAAAAAACAAACTGAGGAGATTTGAGGATTCATTCTCTTTAACCTATTAAAACATCCCTTTCATTTTTGTTGGACATAGTGGGTGTTATATTCTTCTTAACATCATCACAGTCTGTTTTCAAGCATTGCAATGAACCAGCTCTGGAGTAAGCCTGACAAATCCATCCAGAACATCTAAGAAATAGGAAAAGAGAAAATGTAGGGAGAAGGGAAATTCTGGGTGAATGTGTCTTGTTGAAATTGCCACATCAAGAACCCTAAGCCTATGGGAGTATCAAAGTCTTGCGGGAAGGTTTAGAAGGATGATAAATCCTTTCTCTGGTCCTAGTGCAAATGTTAATAGTATGTGCAGAAAATGTCCATTGCAGGTTTCTCCTTCCAGACATTTGGATTTTTATTGTCTGAATACTATTCCTTTACAGATATTGCTCATAAGATTAGATAAACCTGGCTCCTTGTTTATCTATATGTAGTAAACTCATTTCCTTGTTCAGATGTATTCAAAAACCCTTACTCCTTATTCAATGGTGTATAATAAATACAATGAGCTGCATTGCTACAGGTTCTCCACCAGAGATAAGAGTCCACATGATTTCAGCTTTTCTATGTGTCTGTGATTCTATCTGTCCTTTCCTTCTTCCCTCATATCTCCCAGTTAGGTCAGTCTCTAGAGCTGTGTAGGACAAGGCAGAATGATGTAGTGGAATTAGTAGATTTAGGGATAATAGCATGAGAAAGAGATGTGGAGGTTCATAATAATCAGTAGCACTTGGAAGTTGTTATCCTATACAAGCTTCATCAAGATTCAGTGGAGGTTTTTAAAGAAAGGAATCATAGAGATTGTCCTGAGGTAGGGCTGTAGTTAGTGTGATAAATCAGCACTGGGCTACACATAATAGAGAAATGCCTTTCAATTTAAAATTTTCTATTAGTGGGAATCTTTCTAGTAAATCAATTACCAAGATTCCATAGATATCTGCCTGCCAGGAAAAATACCACTACCACCAAATGCCTGAAGAAAGAGCCTAGACTGGAAAGAGTTCAGAACAAACAAGAATGAATTGCAAGCTATTCTTTAGGATTTTACTTTCTCTTGAACAACATATGTGAGTAACATAAAAGCAAACTTCATAAGTACTGTATTTAATAAACAATATTATATTACTACTTCATTTCTGTTTCCTATAGTGGATTTCTGTCTCCTTATATGTGACTGGACTGCTGAAGACATGATAGAGGGGAAAGGGAGAAAAGAATGATGTTTTGCAAATCATTAATCTTTATACCTCTTTGAAGTATACAATGAGGATCAAATCCAAGCACATGATTTTGTGCTTTGATTTCTAATTTTTCCAAACTAGGAGTGATGCTTTGGTCAGGATCTACTCCATAGATGTGCAGCTTGTGTGATTGTAGAGGGCCTGGTGCTATCAAAACTCTGACTTGTGCTTAATGTACTGCCATCACCAACATCAAATTTTTAATATTTAAGAAGTAGGCCCTGAAATTAAATAAATAAGTAAAGAAATAAATAAATAACCCCCCCAAAATGCTGGGCAGTGGTGGTGCATGTCTTTAATCCTAGCACTTGGGGGGGGGGGGGGGGCAGAGGCAAACTTGAGTTCAAGGTCAGCCTGGTCTACAGAGCGAGTTCCAGGACAGCCAGGGATACACAGAGAAACCCTCTCTTGAAAACAAAACAAAACTAAACAAAACTAAAACTAAAACTAAAACACAGAAGTATCCCATTATCTCCACTTTGCACCATATGTGCGTCTTGCAAACAATAAAGCTAGCCTTCACTTGAAGTACAGCAATTTGTTTCATCATTCCTTAGAAATGGTCTAGATGCTATTAAGGAATATACTAAGAACCATAATCTTTTAAAATTATTTATTTTATTTATTTTTATTAATTTATTGTTTCATATTTTACCTCCCGACTGATTGAAGTTTCTTTTACCTCCCTCGGTGCCCCACCTCTTCCATTCTCCTGAACTTCCTCCTTCTGCATTTATTCCTACTCCAGTTTCCCTTCATAAAATGGCAGTCCTCCCAGGGATATCAACCAAATGTGTCATATTATGTTGCAATAGTATTAGGCACATTTGCTCATATTAAAACTGGCGGAGGCAAAACCTAGTAGGAAGACAAGAATCTCAAAGTCAAGCAAAAGCATTAGAAATAGTCTCTGCTCCCTCTTTTAGGAATCCCACAAAAACACCAACATACTCAACTATAAACATATGTGCAGAGGGCCTAAGTTACACTCACGCAGGCTCCCCGATTGTTGGTTAGTTCTCTGTGAGGCTCTATGAGTCCAGGTTTGTTGATTCTATGGGTTTGCTTGTGGTGCCCTTGACTCATGTGAAGAGCAATCATCTTTTTTTAATTAACTATTTTATTTATTTACATTCCAGATGTTGTTTCCGCTCATTCTGCCCCCCCCCACACAGTTCATGCAGGGACAAAAATGCACCAGAGACTGAAGAGCAAGCATCTTATCTGTTACCTTCTCTTAAGAATTTCAAATCATTTAAGAAATTCTTACTTTTCATTTTCCACTACATCACTGTTTCATTAAAAATATAGACATATATAAATCTAGGCGAAGAAATAAACTATAACTGATATACCCAAGATATGGTATAAGTGCCAGAGTCAAGATAGAGTTGAGATATTCTGACTCTTCCCAGCTTTAGGCAGCTTGAGTGGCTGAATGCTGATGTCTGTAGGACATGGTCTACTAAAAGCAATAACGCAGAAGCCTCGTTTTGAATTTTTTTCACTTAAAAATATAAGGTCTCTGTTAGAAATTCTGAATATTGTCAATAAGGAAGA
Organism: Hylomyscus alleni; assembly: GCA_019843855.1. NCBI lineage: Eukaryota > Metazoa > Chordata > Mammalia > Rodentia > Muridae > Hylomyscus > Hylomyscus alleni. Next base: position 7,849 of record JADRCC010265699.1, on the reverse strand, counting down.
GGGAATAAACTATGCCACTGACAACTGGGCATAAAGAAAACTTCTTTGAAGTAACATTGAATTCCAAAGAGGAGAGAACCCTAAAGGAGGGTCTAGAACAGCATCAAGATTTCAATTTCATTTTGGGGGGGAACTCAGGTTTAATGTAGTGAAGTGATATGAAATTATTTCAGTGGAAGATTCTAATGCTACTTCCAAGCTCTTAGTCTTAGTTTTTTATTGATTAAAGTTATGATTTAAGAAAAATTCTATTGTTAATGGGTCTGCTGGTACAGCAGTCAAGAGCAGTAGTAGTCAGTGCACTTGAAGAAGATCCAGGTTGATCCCATTCCTCACATTGTGGTCCATAAGTGTTTGTAATGATGTAATGTTATTTAGCATCTCTATCTGGAAGGATAAATGTTTTGATCTGGTTTGCCAACTATTGGCCTTAGTGTTTTTTCTTACATTATACAAATTGTATTAATGAGCTGTCTTATAATACTTTATTAATATAAACAAATTTTCACTTAAACTGATTTTTAAGTAAAAGAGCAAATGTAGGAAATGTTTAAATAATAAATCATATTCATGTGATCTTTATCTTACAACTATTTTCTGAGCACCACACAGTGTTAAAAATCCAAGTCAGTAAAATAAAGAAATAAATGCAGAATTAATTACATACAGAAAAAATCTAAAAATGCGTTTGTTTTCATCTTTAATATTTTTTGTATGATATTGTTTTGATTTGTATTCACAGAGCCTTCTAGAAATAACTGTTTCAAACATCAGACTCCAGATGGATGGATCTAAGCAGCAGCATTCTAAAGATAGGAAGATTTCTGTTAAATCTAACTGTTTTACGTCAAAAATTGCAGGATGAATTCAATACCTTGGTTTTAAAAACTAGGAACATTTACTAATAAAATACTCTTATCAATTTTGAATTCTTGAAACTTATTTGAATTATTTTGTGATTATTTTCTGTGTCTTTCAGACTCTGAATTGATAGTATATTTCCTAACCTTTGTCCTTTTCTGGTCACAATTATGTCAGTGATTAAAAAATAAATAAATATATTCCCTCAGTTTTACTTTGACCCCATTAGATGATCATTCTCTCTGACAGGGCAAAGAATTTTCAGATACCAGTTTTTATAACAAAACCCAGTATTCTCTCCTATGTATTCTAGTATCTTACTTCAAAGCAAACTTTCATTTCGATAGTCTCAGTAGAAGAACACATTCGTGTTTTATTTGTCTCAATACTGAGTCAAGGAAGCTTTCTATACCGGCAGTTTTCCCAAAGAAGGGGAAAAATTCAACATTAAAAACAACCACCTACACAGCCCTCTAAACACAGCTCTCTGAGTTAAAGTATAAAAGATTTGCAATGAGAGAAAATCACATAGAATGTCTATTTCGGTGTAAAGACAAGAAACTAAAGAGGAGACCCAAAATAGGAGGGATGGAAGCTTTGGTGCCAGTGACTCAGTCGGGGACCTTTAGCAAATCACTTAACCTCCTCTCATTGCCTTTCAAACAAAGCCAGACCAGCCCTCATTTCCCAGCACTTTCATCCTTTTCTCCCATTTGCAATGATTCTCTTGCTTTCTTGGGGCCTCTGATATTCTCCTCCATCCTTGCTCTATGACTAAACATATTTCCTTTCTTAATCTTTTCCCTGGGTAGTTCTTTTTCTCTTCCCTTCTCATCTTTTTCTGCATGCCTGGGATGATTCTCGTGAGTCAGAGGGTATCCTTTTAGAATCACAGTTTCCATAAAGCCTTCCTGCAACAAGCTGTAAGCTGCTGCTTACTCTTTTTATTTCTATAATTATTAAAGTGAACAAAACTTTCCTTACTTTTTCTTCAGAACTCTTGCTTTGACGTTTATTGAAACTTATCAAGCTTACTAATCAGCTGCTTTAGTAAGAGTTTACTCATCAAGATACCCAATATTTCTTTAGAACAATTAGATCCTGCTGTCTATTCCCCCCTTCCTTGTTCCTAACCTGGGTCACGCACACTGAAATAGATTTTGGAAAATGATGCATTTGTCCTAGACCTAGATGGAAGAGTACTTCACAACTCTGATGACGAAGAGGATGAAAATAGGGCCAGCAAGATGGCACAGTGGGTAAAGGTGCCTGCTGCTAAGCATGGCAACCTGCTATTTATCCTTGGGAACCACATGGTAGAAGAAGAGAACAAAGTCTGCAAGTTGTCCTCTGATCTCCTCACATGTAATGTGGCATGCATGTGCTTTCACACATACTGAATATTAGGATTTATTCTGATGAGATAATTGCTGATTTAACTTCAATCATTGTACACATGTGCATATACACCATTGGATATGAATATATGTATTGACTGTGTTAAAAGTTAGGAATTAAAATTTACTCCATTTATATTAGAGATCACTTATAGGAATCCACTATGAATTTCAGAAGTACACTATATTATATACGTATACATATGAATATATATGAACAAAGACCAATTGATATTCATTTTTTAATAAAACTAAACACACATAACTGGGATGTCATAAAGTACCAGAGAGTCCATTTTTGAGAGTTTAGGACTGGAAACCAGTATCTACTAAGTGTAAGGAAGCTACTCTAAACTGACCTACATTCTCCAGGACAACAGCACAAACTTTAATGTGAAAAATCGCCTCTTCTGCATCTGACTTGTGCTATTGAAGTATGGAAATAAAAACAATCCTGGTATCAATTTTGATTTCATGCTGTTTCTTGCTAGGTTTTAAAATAATTACCACTGCAGACAGAGGTGAAGGAAGCAAGTTACAGCTTTTTCTCCAGATATTTAACATCATTACATACTCTATTAATTTGACAAGAAATATTAGAGCAGCTTCAAGCATAAGAACTGTGCTAGCTTTACCATTTCTATTGTTATCATCTTGGGCCCTAAAGTTCCTATTATTATGGTCCTCAGAAAAGTCAAATGATTGGCTCAACACTTTCTAATTTCTATGACTTATGTGTTGCTTCCTATCTGTGGAAATAGCTTTAAGACTCCTAATGTAAATATGTAAGAATTTGTGAATTTATTAATATATTTATTTTGTATGTATGTACATGTTATTGTAGGCGATTGTATGCATGTGTATGTGTGAATGTGGAGTCCTATACAAATAAAATAATCTCACAAGCAATTCAAATTATAATGTACAAAAGTATCAGTTAAAAGTAAAACCAAGTGGTCAATATATAGCTCAAAGAGTTGGCTGTTTTCTTCTATTGCTCTCCAAGTTAGCTTTTGAGACAGCACTTCCAACTGAAACTGACACTCCTCAATTTGACTAGACTTGCTAGATAGCAAGCTCTGGGAATCCTCCTGTTTTGGCTTCCCCAGTTCTGGGATGAGAGGCATGTGTAAATGTACCCAGCTTTCATTGTTGATGTGTTTAGCTTATAAGATAACCATTTCTCCAAATTTTTTTCAGTATTGTTTGTTGTTGAAATTTTAATTACCATTTAACAATTATCTAAATGCTTATGACATATTTTGATTAAACTCAACTCTGCTTCATCCCCTCCAATATCTCTTCTGTTCTTCTCACATCCATTTTCTCCCAACTGGTCTTTTTCTTATTATTTTTCAAAACCCATTAGCTCTATTTAGCAGTCAGAATGTGTATAGGTGTAAGACATCCCTAAAGAAAATGAATTCTTCCTTCCTCATCACTAGCCAATAACTTTTCAGCTAGGAGAGGGAATTCATCAGACTCTGGTACATTCATATTGGCTGCCATCTTTTATATATAGGTGCTTTGGATTCTAAACTCAGA
>JADRCC010265697.1:1500-14969 GCA_019843855.1 Hylomyscus alleni | reverse complement strand
GGGGGGGGGGGTCTCATGTTTCATATCAAGACCTGTCCTATTTATTCAGTGTGTATTGGAAGTCACACAGGTTGACTTTTAAGTGCAATAATCCTCACTCATTGTTTTATTTTGTTTTCCAAAGTGAGTTCACCCATGGACGAAGTGTTAGCATCCTTGAAGCGTGGCAGTTTTCATCTGAAAAAGGTTGAACAGAGGACTCTGCCTCCTTTTCCCGATGAAGATGATAGTAATAATATTTTGGCGCAGATAAGGAAAGGGGTAAAATTGAAGAAGGTTCAGAAGGAAGTTTTGAGAGAATCCTTCACACTTCTGCCTGATACAGACCCCCTGACACGGAGTATCCATGAAGCTCTGAGAAGAATTAAAGAAGCATCCCCAGAGTCAGAGGACGAGGAAGAGGCTTTGCCTTGTGCAGACTGGGAGAATTAGCAGGTAAACGACCTGTAGCCGGTAGTAGCCAGCTTTTCGGCCTTTACTTAGCCGATGAGCTCCAGTATTTCTTGTTGAATCTGTTGCATGTTCATCATATATGACTCCATTATAGCTTGGATAATAGATATGTGAATTCCAGGTTTTACAAAAACATTGTTATTCAGTGTCTTAGTCAGGGTTTCTATTCCTGCACAAACATCATGACCAAGAAGCAAGTTGGGGAGGAAAGGGTTTATTTAGCTTACTTCCATATTGCTGTTGATCACTAGCGGAACTGGTTGATCATCAGGACTGGAACTCAAGCAGGTCAGGAAGCAGGAGCTGACACAGAGGCCATGGAGAGATGTTCCTCCATGCATAAATCCAATGGAATTATATCTAATTGGTACCAGGAGTGGGATATTCCTGTGATTACCTGACCATGTTTTGGGGAGGACTGTGGAAGGACTTTGGAACTTTGAGCTAGAAGAGCCACTGGTTGTTAAGAACCCTGTGGAATGAGGGCTATTATGGTTGGAAAGGCTAAATGGAAGGCTTTAGAGTTTCCTCTGCCAAAGAAAATAGTGAATCAAAAACAGTATCGAGTTCCTGGAGGAATTGCAGAAATTACTGCTACTATCAAGGACTTGAAAGATGCAGGGGTGGTGGTTCCCACCACATTTCCATTTAACTCTCCTATCTGGCCAGTGCAAAAGACAGATGGATCATGGAGAATGACAGTTGATTATCAAAAACTAAATCAAGTAGTAACTCCAATTGCAGCTGCTGTACCAGATGTAGTTTCTTTACTTGAACTAATTAACACACCTCCTGGTACCTGGTATGCAGCCATTGATCTGGCAAATGCCTTTTTCTCAGTACCTGTCCATAAGGACCACCAGAAGCAATTTGCTGGCAAGGCCAGCAGTATACCTTTACAGTTTTGCCTCAAGGATATATTAACTGTCCTGCCATGTGTTATAACTTAGAAGAGATCTTGATCGTTTGTCTCTTCCACAAAACGTCACATTGGTGCACTATATTGATGACATTATGCTGATTGGATCAAGTGAGCAGGAAGTAGCAACCACTTTGAACTCATTGGTAACACATATGCGTACCAGAGAATGGGAAATAAATCCAACCAAAATTCAAGGACCATCTACCTAGCCTTAGGCATTTGTTAAGTGTGGATTCCTGTCTTTGACTCCAACTGACTGACTAAATGGATGTTTAATGTATATGCAAGTGCACATGGATTTTGAAGACTTGGGACAATAAAATGTGAAGTATTCAAACAAAGCATTACTACTAACAGGATTTTTACCTGTTCCTTTTGGACCTAGAGGTACATTAGGAAAACACATCTCCCTGAACCCCCTTCATCATCAACATATTCCTCAAGCTTACACACAGTTCTAAAATCACATTCTCTGTAGTATGTGATTGTGCATTACCTTCTCCCTGTGTTTTCCTTTATTGTTGTTATGTGCAGAGGCCCTGACTTTCAACCATTTTGCTCATATATGTGTACATTATACTATACTTTATAGAAAAAGACTGGCATTTATTTTCTTTTAAGAACCATAGAGGAATATATAGACATCAGTGTTTCTAATTAGTGTGTTGATATTCAGAGATTCAGGTTGTTTCCTAGAGTCTTTTCCCTAGTGGATATTTGCATATCATCTCTCTTTCTATTGTTCTTGCTCCTGTTGTGTCTCCTGTGGCTTCTCTTGTTGCTTATACTGTGTCTCAACCAGTCACCACTGACTGGCTAAGTGTGTCGCTCGCTCACTGTCCCTAGTTCTTTTGCTACAGCAGCTCCTGTCAGCATTTCTGTGCTTGTCTTCTCCCATCTCACCAGGTCTTGGCTGATATGTAAGACAGGGCCTCAGCATTTTGTATAATTCAGCTAAGGTGATTTACATGTCTGGACATGAGTGTCTGGACACTTTGTGAGGGAGTGCAAGGGGCTGGTAGTTCTTAAAGTATAGAAAGAAAACCAGGGAAACACTTAGCAGATGTATGATCTGTAAACCTTTAGAGTTCCTCTTGAAAGATCAGTGCTGCTCTGCCTCATTCTACTGTGAGGTTTCCAGAGGTAGCCATGGCTAACTGTGTCCTGAAGTAGCTTTCTAAACATGAGACAGAATTATAGACTTTATGACAAAGTTCTAAATTGTCTGATGTAGGGTCTTTCTCAAACTTCTAAGTATAACAGTGTAAAGAGAACGGGGCACGTATATCATTCTAAGAAAGCTGCTGGTAGTCCTTTATAAAGGGAAAAAGGAATATGAGAAACTTATCTTCATTTTTATGTGACGGGGCGACAACAATTCCTTTCAGTATTCAATTGACATAAAATTGTGAAATAGTTCACCCCTCTGTGACTTTTAGGTATGAAGGCCCCAAAACCCAGGTTTAATTCAGATGCTGTTTTTATGTTGTAATTCATGCGAGCACATCTCAGTGAAGTATTCTATCAAAACAAAAATATACTTATTGGAAAAATGAGCCTTTTAGTCTAAGTTAGCTTCTGAGTCACACTAACTGTTTCAGATATGCAGTGCCCATGGATAACGTCATTAGTAGACAATGCAGAACTGTAGTGCAGTATACTTGTCAATGTATACTTAAAGAATGGTTTTTATCCATCTCCTAATAGGCCAGTGGATAAAACCTGTCTGCTTTTATCTATTGAAGTTTAAAGACAACCATTTAATAGGTCCCACACTCCTAAGAGGAGCAGAAATTAAGGGAATCTAACATTCAATAGTGACCAAAATCTGTATTAAATGACTTTTATTCTTACTACTTTAAGAATACAAACATCATGGGGATGGAGAGGTAGCTCAACTGTTAAGATCATTGGCTGCTTTTCCAGAGGCCCTGTGTATAATTCCGAGTACCGATGTGGCAGCTCAGTAGGCAACTTCAGCCACAGGGGATCTAACACCTTCTTCTGGCCTCCACAGGCACCCAATGCACATGGTACACATACATACTCAGGCAGACACTCATACACATAAAATAAAATCTAACTTGAAAAATTATAAACATTTTTCTTTAAAGTAAATCCTATAATATTACCATATAGGTGACTATTAAAAAAAGTATTCATTAAAGATAGTTCCAAGAGTATGAGGGAACAAACTTATGCCCTACATTTAAGAGGCATTTTGTTGTAATATTATATTATTTTGTTTACAAACAGGTGACTTAACAGAGAGAAGAAAAATACCCATGGATGAAGACTGGCTGTGATTCTTTTGGGCAAAAGTTTAAGCTCTTGGTCCCACCGTTGGATTCCATTAGTTCCTGAGTATATTGACAAAGTGGTATGAAAAGAGGAAGCACACACGGGAGGTTACTACTGTCCAGCCACTCTCCTTGATAGTGCAGTGTTCCCGACTGCAGTGAGAACAACCTCCTGCCCCCGCTGCTCCTTACCCATCCTTCCTCCGTCTACCCAGCCATAATCTCAGAGTGGCCAGCTCTATCACTATGAATCGAACAACACTGGGTTGGCAGAGTTGCTGTGCGAGCTGCTGTGGGGTTCATCTTTCAGTGAACTGAGAAGACACATGCTGAAGCACAGCGGCTTCCGCATCAAACAGGGACATGCTACAGAAGACACTTATCAAGGTAGTTACGGTCAGGAATGAAAAACCAACATGAAACGCACTTAAAATTCTTCATCTCCAGAGGAGAAGTTCAGTATCTGAGAAGCCAATGGAGATATTAATAATGTGTGCACCAAAACATGACACATTTAACAAGGCATATTTTTAAGAGGCCACAGTCTTACATTTTGTAAGAGTTTGAAGTTAAAATTTCCATGCTTTTAAAATAGCGTTTCATAATTCTGAATTTAGAATAGTTTGAATTTTATGTGCATCCTGTTTATGAGAAGCAATGCTTTGTAATTTGATAATGTTATTTTTAGTCTTTTGTTTGAACTACTGGTTGATTACTATAACTCACGACTTTCCTATTGAGAATCGAAAATCAGGATTCAACAGTAGGGATACAAATTACAACACCTTGTATCATGCACCAGTTTAAGTTTTTATTGTTGTGCTCCATGGTGAGGAGCATGTGTTCAGTAAAGGTCCAGAAGGCAGCCGGTCCCAAAAGCCTCCAGCTGGCATTTTACTGTGTTGTTGTTTTTGTTTTTTTGTTTTTTGTTTTTGTTTTTTAAATTCTGTGGATAGAACTTTAGACTTTAGGAGAGCGTTTGTTGCTGTTACTAAATCTTTAAACTCACATGTGTAGACCCAGTGCTGACTCACTAGCCGGGCGGTGGTGGCGCACGCCTTTAATCCCAGCACTTGGGAGGCAGAGGCAGGCAGATTTCTGAGTTTGAGGCCAGCCTGGTCTACAGAGTGAGTTCCAGGACAGCCAGGGCTACACAGAGAAACCCTGTCTTGGGGGGTGGGGGTGGGGTGTTGGGATTCCATTTATGAATGGGGCCGGCACGGATTGTCAATGTGGACATGTGTGTGTGCTAATGATGAAGACAGGCCTTGGGGTTATATGGAGGAATTGAAATACCAAAAAGAACTTTATTCCTAGAAAGTTCTTCCCCAGCATTTCCCAGACGCTTCCCTGAAGTGAAAGCCTCTTGATGTCTCCAGGAACATGGCTCCCTTCTTGTCACTTTTAAGAGATGTTATTCTTTAATTATGAAAAGTTTCTTGTAACGGGTTATAGAAAACCAAATCTTTGCACTTAAAATATTCATGTTTATTGATAAGACTGGGAGCTCATTTAGCATTTACTTTATATATTGGTTTTAGTCCAAGCATAATTCACACATCTTGTCTACAGCAGTTAAGCAGCTCTGATATATATAAGCCTCATTCTAAGATGATCTGTGTCCTTTATATCCCAAGTAAAGCACCAAAATGTAATGTGTCTAACCCAAAGAGTCATTGGCTAGATAAAATATCTGAAAACCTTCAAAACTTACAAATGTTCTAAAAATCACCCATTGTTTACATACTTGTAATATTTAAGATCTATCCATCCATGCATTATATATTCAGATTCTTTATTTACATAGTTTTGAGACCAGGTCCTGCTTTGCAGCCCTGGCTGGCCTGGAATTTGTTGTGCAGAACAGGCCACACTCAGATTTCCAGCAGTCTTCTTGTCTCTGCCTCTCTTATAGGTATGCACCAAGATGCCTGGCTCTGGATTTTTTTTAAGATTCATTTTTAAATATAACTTTAAAGATAAAATTTTAAATTATGTATAACTATGTACAGAGGCTCTAGCTTGGTTACTGGGAACCAAACTTGGGTCTTCTGAAAGAACAGTACATGATCTTAATCCCTGAGCCATCTCTCTAGTCCCATTTTTTAAAAATACAGAATATAATTTAACAAAAGCCATTGTTTTGTAATCAGTTTTAGCACCAAACGCCTGGGCTTTGTAGGTGGGACAATGAACAGCTCTCAGCACATCCTGACAATCCAAGATTACAGCATGGAACCTTCAGCCTGTTTTCAAGTCAATGATTTTCTCACAACATGCCAGTCTCTCTGCCTCTGGATTCTTGTTTTTGTACCGGAGTGTGGCTCAGTAGTAAAGTAGCATTCTTAATCCTCAAGAGATGATTTTTTACTTCATATAATCACACACATTGGAGTTATTCATAATAATACAATTTAAAATAACTAGTATACATGTGATCATCAAATCACCAGATGAGCCCTCATTAGTGTAAGGTGATTTTAGGGCTCGAGGAAAATGACAATAAATATGATGTGTTTTCTCTCCCACCTTACTTTCCTAGACAACCAATAAAACACAGAAGTTTTGCTTAAGTTTAGATGCAATCAGCAGACCAGAATTGTTGAGCTCTGGCCTTCACAGTTCATTCATGTGTAGTTGTCATGGCATTCAGCCAATGCTTCCAGTTCCCAGTGTACTTAAGGTAGCCTTCCTTCCATCATGTCCTTTCCACAGACTCTGCTTGTCTGTGCCATCCCTAAGTGTTTTATACTGAAGATGGGAAAGCAGGAGATGACTTGAGATGCTTAATCTAGTGTTACTCTTCATACTTGAATGTCGATTTCAAAAATGTCCCTGATTCAACCAAAATTATGTATAGTAGCCAGTGTACTACGTATAGAAAAGGAATCTCTAGAGTAAAGGTCCTAATTGTTTTTTAGCAATACGAAATTGCTGGAGAATGAGGACTTTTAGGAGCTAAGCAATGACTTTATTTAAAGAGTGTTTTATATATGGGTATGATGTTCATGAGACAGCATAAAAACAATCATTCCTTAGTTGTTCATTGTGCACTTAAAACTTTTTCAAAATTCTTTTTTTCTTCCTCCTTGGGATAGGGTTTCTCTATGTGGCCCTAGCTGTCCTGGAACTCCCACTGTAGATCAGGCTGGCCTCAAACTCAGGGATTTGCCTGCCTCTGCCTCCGGAGTGCTGGGACTAAAGGCATGTGCCACTACACCTGTTGTAAAATCCATTTTTAAAAAGATACTGGTGTGGTATGGATTTTCCTATAGTGAACACTTTGACTGTACAGTGTTGTGTTCAGAGGGTTCTCTTTCCTATAAATATGAATGTAGAAGAATCCTTGGTGCCACAGTATGTCCAAGAATGCGATAAGTTACATGATGTCCTGCAGACACCATACACTAGGAATTAGAATCTGGTAGGATACAACATGACAGACAGCACCCACATGGCATGGGGACATACACATTGATACAGTTGCATTCTCTACAGACTCCCTGAGACTTCTTTTTGGAATTCATTCACAGAATATGTTTATATTTATTTAAACCAATGCTTTTAGGCCAGCTTTGTAATGCACACATCAACAAAAACCAACCTGCATAGTGACTTTGGGTCTTGAATGGGCCTGTCAGGGAGTTTTGAGCTTTCTTACATGTTACCAGGTAAAATAACTAAAAGATCCTGAACAACGGCAGGACACTTTAAACAACTGCATACAGCTTAAGATGCAAGCATTTCACGGGGGAAGCAGAGACCTTTAATTTTTTTCTCGTCTTTGCACTGAATATAAATGATTATATAAAGCTAAATGGCATATTGAACATTTCATCTGTGCTTGGTGTTGCTAGTGACCATCAAGACTTTAGATGGAAGCGGGGTGAGAAAGCAGAAGCACCTTACAGCTGAGCATACCGTTCACGTCTTACTACTGAAGGAGTTAGGCCTGAACGTTTTGTTAAAGCACATTAAAATCCCGCCTAATTGCTTTGAAATATGAGGCAGTGGTATTTTTTATCCTATAAATATAGTAACTTAACAAGTTTTCCTAGAAAATGAGTTTATATCATTATCTAAACTATCCTATGCGTAAACAGAAGCTGTTAAAAGTAGGAGGCAGTCCTGATGCAAAGAGACAGACAGACAGTGAGAGAGACGGACCACTAAATGTTCCCCGAGTTATGCTAAAGATGTTCTTATTTTAAATTTTTTGTTTTGTCCACATTAAATGTACCATTTGGCATTTGTATGACTTAATGGATTGAGTTCCGAGTTTCTAAATGTACCCTCTCTTCAAAGCACATTTATTGGGCCACTGTAAGGTGCATGTACAGAAAATACCTGTGAGGTTGACATGCTAAAGTGTTCATGAATGCTGCTTCACTTTGATCCTCAAAGAATCATTTGTTTTGAGAGGAAGGGGCAGTTTCATTTCTTTCGTGTTTGTTTTTGAACATTTATTTGTGCTTCCTGTTGCCACTGACCATCAAGACTTTAGATGGAAGAGGGATGAGAAAGCAGAAGTTACAGTTACCAGTGGCCCAGTGGGGGGCATTAGATGTATGTAGGAAAGACCTTGAAATGTTTAAAAACAAAAGGTGTGGGTTTGAGTTTTAACAGGAGAAAACATTTTTACTTGCATGTTGTATAGTTAACTGTCAAGGGGTGTAATGCGGCATTTTAGGTTCCTCCGTTCAAATTCCTTTGTCTTTCCTATGAAGTCTTTGCAATTACCAGCGGCATTTCCCTTTCCTGTGCGTTCCCCTTCATTTGTGTGATGTAACAAGGGTTGCATCCGATAGCAGTTTCTTATAATGTTTTTGACACAATCCCCACTGCCTTGTCGAATCTCTCTCTGTACTGTATGCACTGCCAAGTGTGAAACCATAATATGTAGTTTATTGAGAAACAGAAGGCTGCAGATCATTTTGCATGAGTAAAACCTACTGGGGTTAAAGAAACTGACACTTTTTTCTTTTTACTAGTTTTGGGTAAATGAAGATTACAATGGCAGACTGACTCACCATTACTAGCTTTGTGCAATGTTATAAAGGCAAAAACACTATGCACTGTGCTTGGCTTTACAGATGGCTTTCCCACCACGATATTAAGTGGATTGTCCACAGCATACTATAAATGCCATCTCTTGCAAATTTATATACGTAAATATGCTCAGTTAACACTCAAGTATTACAAGTATAAGAAAACTACTAAGCAGGCATTTATAGCAATACTATGAAATCTCCAATCACTGTTTGACTGTCGCCTTCTGCTCCTTAGTGCAGCCTTTCCGCATCATAGTTGCTGCTTTTTTTTACATTTCACACTCCTGACTTCAGAGTTAAGGACTTGCTCACCCAGTGTTGCACTCACCTTTCTTGTACATGCAATGTAACAACACACAGTTTTGGTGCTTAACAATTTTCCTTTTTTTCTTTAATAAAGGATATTTATTTGAATTAAGTTGATTTTGTTTGTTTAAATATTATCACCAGTAACTTTTTATTTCAAAGTGGAGCATAACTATTGTATAATTTTAATATGTTTTATTAGTTAATTCCTGCTGTACAGATAACCTTGACAAGAGGCAACTTAGGGAGAGAACTTATTTGGCTTAGAGCTTGGGGGAACAAGTCCATGATGGCATGGTCAGGAAACAGACTCCTTGTGTTCAGCTTGTCTTCTCTTTTCCATTTAGTCCAGGCATAACCACAGGATGATGTCCACACATTCACTGAAAGTCTTTATTTTCTTCCTCAGTTGCACCTTTGCAAAAATGCTGGACAGTTCTGTCATAATAGTTTAGTAGCAGAACAGGTACTAATCTACTTATCCCCAAGGGCATGGGACTTGGATTAACAACAGATGTTTTATGTAATTGAATGCCAGATGGTGTCAGATTTTACGTTAGGAGTCTGAGGCAGAAGGTGAAAGTCTAGCTGCCTGGAGTACATCCCTGCACAGGGCCCTAGGGTTCTGAGGTCATGTTTGTCCAGTTGGCAGATACTCCCCAGAAATGGATCATTTTCATGCGGAAACAAAGACCCAAACTTCTGAAAGACCAGGTTTTCCAGTCATTCACATTCTTCTCTTCACTATTTGGTCTCCCAGTCCAGGATGTGACCCTCTTTTCAGACACAGGCTGTTGTGTCCGTGCAATGCAGGGCTCAGCTCTATTATCTCTGAGCCAGGACGTAACTCTACAACTCCCCTAAACCGTGAGAAGAGGTGGGCATAGTGTTCTGGAAGGCTTTCTTACCTGCTCTGATTTGTTACTTTCTTGTTACCTAAGGTTTGGAAATGCCCGGATATAGTACCTCCCACTCCCCAGCTTATACCAGCCTTCTGAGCATTCAACTTGGGCATTCATAATGGCTGAGCCAAAAAATCTAACTCATTCTTTCCCACGATTCAGTAATTTTTCTGGCCTATGACCCTCTTTAGCTCACTAGCACTCTATGTTCAGCTGTTTAATGAGTTCTTCATTTGGATCTCTGATCCAAAAATGGTGTCCTTGACTCTATCCCTGTTAAGATAAACCCATAACTAGTCCACACTTTCCCCCACCTTGCACAGTTCATGAACTGCTGTCCTTAGACCTTACCATCTCTGCCCACATCTGACTCTCGGTCTTATCAAAGTTGACTCTGTTTTTGATCTTCATCTTTCAACTGTCTTGTGGCACTGGCTTCCACATGGTCTCTCCACTGTCTTGCCTCTGCATACCTCTGTAGAGTGGTCAAGCCATGCCCCCCCCCCCCCCCCCCCGCCCCGGGCGCATTCTGTGGACTCCGGGAGAATAACTTAGCCTCTACCATCTGCTCCTCTGCTTCCTGAGCTCTCTGCAGACTTTTATTGCTGGAGCTCTGAGCAAAGCCTCTCTACCTAGCAATGTCTGTGCACCCCACACCCCCAGCACACACACACAGTGTGAACAACTTTGCATGTCTTATTCATATATCTGTGCCCTTTTTCTTTTGCACTGGCCTTTATTTTTTTTTAAATTTTAAATTGGATATTTTATTTGTTTACATTTCAAATGTTATTATACCCTTTCTTGGTTTCCCCACTGCAAATTCCCTATCCCGTAGCTCCTTACCCTGCTTCAGTGAGGGCACTCACCCACCCATCCTCACCGCCCTAGCTCTAGACTGGGGCATCAAACCTTCACAGGACCAAGGGCCTCCCCTCCCATTGACAGCAGATAAGGTCCCTTCAGCTTCTTCAGTCGTTCCCCTAGTTCCTCTATTAGGGTCCCTGTGCTCAGTCCGATGGTTGGCTGTGAGGATCCATTCCTGTCAGCAGGCACTTCTTGGCATCAGCAATAGTGTCTAGGTTTGATGTCTGGATATGGGATAGATCTCCAGGTGAGGCAGTCTTCTGGATGGTCTTTCCTTCAGTCTCTGCTCCACTCTTTGCCCTTGTATTTCCTTTAGACAGGAGCAATTCTGGGTTAAAATTTTGGAGATGGGCGGCTGGCCCCATCCCTCAACCTGGGGGCCATGCCTAACCCCTGGAAAGGTTCTCCCTCCCCTTTGAGTGGTATTTCAGCTAATATCCCCTGTGGGATTCTGGGAGGCTCTTGCTTTCCTGGCATCTGGGAATTTCTGGTTGCTACCCCCAGCTCCCCATTCCTCACACCTCTGTTCAATTTTCTGGCCCACTATACATCTCTTCTATCTCCTCCCATACCTGATTCTGCCCCTCTTTTTCCCCCCTCCCCTTTCCTCTCTTCCTCCCAAGTCCCTCTCACCCTCTACTTCCCTTGATTATATTGTTTCCCATTCTAAGTAGGATTGAAGCATCCACTCTTTGGTCTTCCTTCCTGTTGAGCTTCATGTGGTCTGTGAGTTGTATTGTGGGTATTCCATGCTCTGCCTAATATACACTGTTCAGTGAGTATATAACATGTGTGTTCTTTTGTGACTAAGTTACCTCACTCAGGATATTTTCTATATCCATCCATTTGCCTATAAATTTCATGAAGTAGCATAGATGTTCAGAATTGAGAGTTCATCTTGATAGTTTCATTGTGTCTTTGTTTAGTTTGTGTTTCCATGATCTGTTAATTGATGAGACTATTATTGTGGGAGGTGCAATGTGTTTTTGAGCTTTAGTAAAGTTTCTTTTATGAATGTGGGTGCCCTTGCATTTGGAGTATAGATGTTCAGAATTGAGAGTTCTTGGTAGATTTTTCCTTTGAGTATGAAGTATCCTTCCTTATCCTTTTTGATAACTTTTGGTTGAAAGTTGATTTTTTTTGATATTAGAATGGCTACTCCAGTTTGTTTGTTGGGACCATTTGCTTGGAAAATTGTTTTCCAGCTCTTTGCTCTGAGGTAGTGTGACACTGAGGTGTGTTTCCTGAATGCAGCAAAAAGCTGGGACCTGTTTACGTATCCAGTCTTTTAGTCTATGTCTTTTTATTGGGGAATTGAGTCTATTGATGTTAAGTGATATTAAGGAATAGTGATTGTTGCTTCCTGTTATTTTTGTTGTTAGAGGTGGAATTCTGTTTGTGTGGCTATCTTCTTTTGAGTTTCTTGAAGGATTACTTTTTTGCTTTTTCTAGGGTGTAGTTTCTCTCCTTGTGTTGGAGTTTTCCATCTATTATCCTTTGTACGACTGGATCTTTGGAAAGATATTGTATAAATTTGTTTTTATGTTGGAATATCTTGGTTTCTCCATCAATGTTAATTGAGAGTTTTGCTGGATATAGTAGTCTGGGCTGGCTTTTGTGTTCTCCGTTGTCTGTTACAACATCTATCCAGGATCTTCTGGCTTTCATAGTCTCTGTTGAGAAGTCTGGTGTAGTCTCTGATAGGTCTGCCTTTATTGTTACTTGACCTTTTCATTTTACTGCTTTTAATATTCTTTGTTTTGTGCACTTGGTGTTTTGACTAATATGTGATGGGAGGAATTTCTTTTCTAGTGCAATCTTTTTGGAGTTCTGTAGGCCTCTTGTATATTCATGGGCATCTCTTTCTCTAGGTTAGGTAAGTTTTCTTCTATAATATTGTTGAAGATATTTACTGACGCTTTAAGTTGGGAATCTTCATTCTCTTCTCTATTATCCTTAGGTTTGGTCTTCTCATTGTGTCCTGGATTTCCTGGATGTTTTGTGTTAAGTGCTTTTTGCATTTTCTTTGACTGTTCTGTCAATGTTTTCTATGGTATCTTCTGTACCTGAGATTCTCTCTTCTATCTCTTATATTCTGTTGGTGATGCTTGCATCTATGATTCCTGACCTCTTTCCTAGGTTTTGTATCTCCAGGGTTGTCCCCCTTTGTGATTTCTTTATTGTTTCTACCTCCATTTTTAGATCCTGGATGTTTTTGTTCATTTCCTTCACCTGTTTTGTTGTTTTCCTGTAATTCTTTAAGGGATTTTTTGGTTTACTCTTTAAGGGCTTCTAGCTGTTTACCTGTGTTCTCTTGTATTTCTTTAAGGGAGTTATTTATGCCCTTCTTAAAGTCCTCTACCATCATCATGAGATGTGATTTTAAATCAGAGGCCTGCTTTTCTGGTGTGTTGGGGTAACCAGGGCTTGCTATGTTGGAAGAACTGGGTTCTGATGATGCCTTGGTTTTTATTGCTTATGTTCTTGCACTTGCCTCTCATCATCAGATTATCTTTTGTGTTAGCTGGTCTTGCTGTCTCTGTGACTAGTCCCTCCTGTAAGCCTGTGTGTCAGCACTCTTAGGAGACTAGCTCTCTCCCAGTGGGATTTGGGTTTGAAGAGCTGTGGCACAGGGTCAGCTCCAGGTGCAGATGGAAACCCATGTCTT
>JADRCC010265693.1:8603-22106 GCA_019843855.1 Hylomyscus alleni | reverse complement strand
TTTTTTTTCCCACCCACTTAACTTTATGCCCTTTCTTTCTTGTTTCTGTCTTTCCTTCCTTGCTTCCTTCCTTCCTTTGTTCCTCCAATTTTTCTTTCCTTTATTTCTCTCTTTAAAAATCAAACAGGAAGTGCACAGAAAAACCTCACTAAAACAGAATCCTAAATATACAACCTGAAGGCCAATAAGATAAAAATAATTGTCCAGACAAAAGAATATGAGCAAAAAAGAGTGCAAAAATACCTTTGAATTTTTCTCTGTTGGACATTTATTCCTACATATAGTAAGATTTCAATAGGGGTCCTATTTTGCTATGTTAAATTTTCTCCTAGATCCATGGCTTATCTAGTCTCAGGTATTTGGCCATTCTTGGAGTGCCAGTCAAGAATTTTATGTCATAGAGTAGGCATTAAATCCAATCAGATTGTTTTTGGCTACTCCTCCAAGAATTGTACCACTATTATACCAGCTTATCTTACAGGAAGGTTACTGTTGTTACTGTTGTACATGGCAGAGTCTGTGGCTGGGTAGATCATTAACATTCTCCCCGGTAGTCAATAAAGTAACTTCAAGTAACATGAAATCTCTTCAGTAGCTGTGAAAACTCTAGTCATATAGGAGTCAAGTTTTCCATGTCTCACGAATTTGGAATTGTCTTTGGCAATGCGACTTTACCAAGCTATTTTTACTTACTCTATTTCAGCTACATTTTGCTAATCCAATATATTTTGAGAATATTCTTTTTCCTCCTCCAACTTCCCAGACACTCTGCAAATCTCTACTGACTCAGTTTAATGAGCTCTCTTTGTCTCTTCTCTCCCACCCTATCTCTGTTTCTTCCCTCCCCCTCTCTCCTTCTCTCCCACCTCTCTCTCTCCCTCTCTCTCCCACTTTCTCTCTCTCACAACTCCCAAAATAAAATCAAACAAAGCAAACAAGAACTGAGAATGAAAACAGAGAAGAATAGACTAACAAACAATAAGAGAAAAAAAAACACCAAATCCAAAACTACAAAAATTACTTACACATACACATATACACACAAAACAAAGCAAAAATGGGGCTCATTTTGTGTTAATCAACTAATCCTAGGTATTGCATATGTCCTGAAATGTGTTTGTTATATCCAGTGACACTAAATTGGCAAAAAGAAAGAAAGAAAAAAACTGATTTTTATTTCTCCTAACAAATATCAATTGAAAACTGTAGCACAACCAATTTAAGCTTTTGTCCAACTACCTTACAAATAAATGAGATTCAGACTATTGTCATTTTACTTGACTTTGATAATTACTGGGAGGTAACACCCTATCTACTCTTCTAACTGCTGGCCTGGCTACCTCAACAGCAATGTACCCCAGATCCTCTCTATTTGCCCTGACGGGCTGGAAATAGTTCCTCTCCCTTCTCCTCAAGGTGACTTCCTCCTCTCTCTCCCTCAACCAGGTTACTCCAAACCTATCTCCCTCTATCCCCTCCAATAATTGCATATAGCCAATTTTATTTAACTAATAGTGTTTTTTAAAAAGATTTATTTATTTATTTATTTATTTATTTATTTATTTATTAGATGTTTTCTTTATTTACAATATGTCCTTTCCCAGGTTCCCCTCTGCCCCCGCAAAAAAAGAAAGAAAAAAAAAAAAAGAAAAGAAGACTAAAACAATCCCCTTTTCCCTCCCCCCCTCACAATCCCACCTCCTCCTTCTTACTGGCCCTGGCATTCCCCTACACTGGGGCATAGAACCTTCACAGGGCCAAGGTCCTCTCCTCCCATTGATGATCGACTTGGCCATCTTCTGCTATATGCATGCTGCTGGAGCCATGAGTCCCCAATTTGTACTCTTTGGTTGGAGTCTTAGTCCCTGGGTCCTCCGTAGCTGTTGTCACTTTTTCTTCTTGCTCTGGCCCTGCTTGCTCCGCCATAAAGATTTATTTATTATATGTAAGTACACTGTAGCTATCTTCAGACATCCCAGAAAAGGGCATCAGATCTCATTACAGATGGTTGTGATTCACCATGTGGTTGCTAGGATTTGGACTCAGGACCCTCAGAAGAGTGGTCAGTGCTCTTAACCACTGAGCCATCTCTCCAGCCCTTAACCTGTAGTTTTAAATCAAGGAACAAGGTTTACACAACAAAAGCTTGTAAACAGGAACAGTCACTCATAGGCCTAGACCTTCCTATATAGAATTTAGCATTACAAATACATAGCAATAGACCAAAACGCAACAGAAAACAGCATTTTGCGTAGGAGTGGTATTTTTTTTTGTGTCCCCCTGCTCTTCTTCTGTTTGATTTGAACTTGTGCAGATTTTGGGTGGGATTTGAGATATGAAACAATCCATACTTATCTTGAAAATTCTTTTAATATTATCCAATATCTCCTGTTGTTACAATCTTTCTGTCCTCTTCCAGGTAGATCCTGAGCCCTGATGGGAGGGCTTTGATAAAGACACCAGATGTAGAGTGAATGCTCAAAATTTCTGCATATTGTCCAAGTGCTGGTCTCTAACATCTCCTGCAAAGTCAGAACTCTTTTTCTTCCCCTTTTGATTGTTATAACTCTCTTTTCATGAGTTATTTTCCATTTTCTCTAACTTGCTACTTGTAGGACTTTCTAGCTGTGAAATCAAATGACCAGAGTATACATTAAGCCAAATCAATATGTCTCTGATAATGAAAAAGTACAAATATTTATCTAGCCCAAAACTTACTTCTCTTTCTAGGATTCTGTATAGATTCTTCAGGGCTGAAATTTAATTTTAATTTCTGTTGACACTTATAGGATATATTATAATTATGAGTATTTAAAATTTATTAAAAATCAAAGAAAATCTGGTACTATAAAACCGTCCATTTTACAAAAACTAAATTGTGGAATCTGATAGTTAAACTTTGGGGGAGGGAAAAAGGAAGTGTAATGGTAATTTGTTCCCATCAGAAGATAGAATTATCCTTCAAGGTTGAGTGGATATAATTGGCCCACATATAACTCTCTTGACAAATAGTGCCTTCAGGCAGTGTGGCTGTAATAATTGTTCAATTACATACTTTTAGCTTTCAAATGACCAAAGCCATTATTATGCATCACATTAATAGATATACAGACATATTTTAAGCACATGGATTAAATGCTTTCCTTTTCCTTTGGAGGTTGAGTTTAGCTTGGAAATTAAGCTGTATTATAATTATGAATAATTTTTAGTAATTGTAATTTAATTCCCTGTAATCTAATAATGATGATTACTCTCTAATCAAATGATTTTACCAAATGGAATTTCAGTCATACAATCAAACTACAAGAGTGGTTCTCGTGAATGTAATAAAATCAGTAAAATATATTTATTTTGTTTTAAAGTAACAGTTGAGTATTTTAATAATAAACAACTAATATATGAAATGTGATAAGATCTAGGCCATTTCAAACATATAAAATACTTGAATGATGGTATTTTTATATACTTGTGTTGTGTCAAATATGATTACTGCAAAAATCCTATCATATATCTATCACTATTGTTAATGAAGAAGATGCTACATTGTGTATAATTTTCTTGGGTTATTAATATACAGTTGATATTGAATATACTGGTTACATAAATGTTATTTATTATACATCTATTATTAATATGAATGTAATTGATTTTTAATTATGTTTTCCTTACTGAGTATATCTTTTAAGCATATCATACTATTTCCATAATGAATGGCCTAATTCACTTTCTGTATTCTAACAGAGAAAGTTGGTTTACCTTTCTTATTTTAATCTCAAATGAAAAGTAGTTTCACAAAGTGTCATACAAGAATCTGTGGCATGTTTTTTTTTTTAATTTCTATATATGACAGATTCCTAATTGATATAAATGGACATTGAAAATGTAAGGTCAAAAGAGAAGCATCATAATGTATAACACAATAAAAATACTGTATCACAGGTGAGATAAAACAAGTTGGAATTTTGGAAGTGAACAAAAATAATATCAATGGTTTAAAGATAAGAAAATGTTTTATATCAGAAACTTCATGCTATTATGAACAAGTAATTTTTAGATTTTTATTTTTATAGTAAACTCTTATCTAGAAAATCCTGTTTAAATAATTCTTTTGTCTCCTTTAAATGGATTTCAGTGGAATTTTGTGTGGGTTGTGTGTGTATGTATATGTGTATATATTGCAGTTAACTTTTTATTTATGTAAATATCACCAAATTTTTATTTAACAGTGGGCTCTCTCTATTTGCATGTTGAAGAATGCCTCATTTTCCCAGTTCTTATAAGTTACATATATTTGAAAAAAATTTTATATACAAGTATCTCATTTGATATACTTTTATTTTTCATTCCTTTTAAACTTGTGTGCATAAAAGTAAAAAAAAATTCTTCATTTTACTTTAGCAAACTCATATAGATCTTAATGTAATTGTCCTTCAAATTAAACTACATTAATAATTTATTTGGAAAGAGTTATAAGAGGTGAATTCTAATATTGAATATATCAATGTTAGAGATTTATTTCAGCTGTAGAGTTCTTGCCTAGCAAATGCCAACCTATAGAACAGAATGGAACAGAGAGGGACTCAAGAACTATTAGAATGTGATGGGAAAGGAGAGAAAGTTCTCTTTTGGATGAGTTCATTAAGAGGCTGTCAATATTTCATTAGATAACTCTAGATCCATCCATGTATTAGAAGAAGACTACATATATTCAGTGAAATAAAAGAAAAGAAAAGCATGAGACCTGGAGTAAAGAGTGGTAGAGTGGTATTGGGAGTATTTGATGAAAATACATTTTATAGATATATGAAAGCTCAAACATCAAAAAGTCAATTTATTACTAATGATAGTATTCTCTAAACATGTATGAAAGAGAATACTAAGAAGGTAATAAGATTAAAGTACATTATATATGTGTATGTGTATATATATACATATGATAATTTTGAAAGAATAAGTATTTAAATATATAATTTCCCTTTATATATCGCTTATTCAGTAAATTACTTTTCCACATTATTTGAAAAGCTACCAGTATTGCGTGTAAATAGGTGTAGAGATATACATTTGTGAATATGTGTGTGTGCACACACATATGCATGTATAGATATGCACATACACAAACACATGTACATATAAACACAACAGGCTCAAATGGTTTTGTCTTAAAATGGTATCCCCAAATAAGCATAATTTGCTGTTAGATCCATAATTAGTGTTAAATATGGTCACATGAGTTGCTTTTCAATCGTTTTGCGGGTATCTTTATAATAAATTTGAAGACAAAGTGAAATAGATGTATGTGTATGCAAAGAAGAAATGCTGTACGTCTTACGAAATAGAACCAAAAAAATTCTTCAAGAAAGGAGAATCATTAATATCAGAAGGAAATTATACCAATGTCTAGATCTTTAGTTTCTAACTTCAAGAATTGCAAGCAAATGTAATCCTGCTGTTTTAAGCTTCCTCATATTTTGTACTTTATGTAGATGACTCACTTTATACACACATACATATTTATGTACATACTTTTTGAAAAATATAAAGTACAAGATACAGTATATATGAACAATTTTATTTTTAGTTCAATTATCAAATATTTGTAAACAATAACAAAAGATAATAAAATCTAAATTCTAGTGGAAGTATATACATGATTATGACATATGAATACAATTAAATACTATTATTATATCAGTTTTATTTAGATAAGTGGAATAAATCTGTATTTTTGAATATGAAATATAATATATAACCAAAAACAATTTATAGGAAGATATAATTTCATGTCATTAATGTATTTTATAATGAACAATTAAACGTATACCAGTATACAATATTGACATATATTATAGTATTTATTTTGTATATGATATTTATAATATTATCTTTTGATGAGTTTAGGAGAATTTAAGTGAGAAAAATATGAACAGATTTTAACATTTCTCCATGTCTATTATGTAGATTTTAAGAAGAGTAACAACTATTTTCATTTACATGTAATAAATTACATACTCTTATGATATCAGAATTGTTTGTTGCAGTTTTTAACGTGTTTTTATAAACTTTCTGTGAATGTGTGGACAAGAAAAAACATTAGATAAATAAATTTATTGTGTAGTTTTGGAAATATGACTTTCCTCTATAACCTCAATATAAGTTATTACTGTATACATTTTCTCTAAGTTGTTATTTCAATTTCTGTGATTCTAGGTTATGGATGTTACATTTTTAAAATATAATTGGATTTACTTTAAAACATATAATCAATGTGGCACTTCTTATAACAAAATTGTCACTGTCCTGGGCAATTTTTCTGAGATTTTTTTTGTTTGTCATTTCTTGAGAATCCATAGTTAATTTCACTAATTTGTATTCTGTGCTAGTTGTTCTCTAAGATAAAGACAAGTCCTTCAGAGAGGCAGCAATAGGTGGGAAATGTTCAGCAAAAGGATGAATACCAGTGGGAACATGTCAGCAATTTACCGGGTAAGCATAGAACTTCTAACTTTTTCTTGGACTAGACTAATGCATGCAATGCACTAAGCTTTTCTTGAAGTTTAAAATTAGAGTTGTTCTTCTTCAAAATGCAAGATTTGCAATCTACCTCACAGAAAGGTGGTATTGTAGTAATTTTCTAACCTTTACAAAATCGATACTCATTTCTAGTCCATCCAGCCCTTCCCAAGTTTGCATTTTTGACATTTTTGCAAAATTATCTCCTAGCATCTCTGTAGTAATGCACATTGATTGTAACACACTTGATCAGAGACAAAGCAATAAACTTCAGTCTCTGATGCTGCTAAAGTCAGCAAATAAACCAGTTATGGTTTCATTTTCTATTTTTGCTTTTTAGGCTTTTTTTTTTTTTTTTTTAACAGCGAACTGGTGTACTTTTGTCACACCAGGCTTTGTTAAACCATCTAAGCTAACTTCATTATCTCAAATGTTAATAATTGCATTTCAATAATGGCTTTCATTAAAGTGCCTCCAGGAGCTTATCACACATCAATTAAGGTACAGCACGCCCCTGTGCAGCAGGTCAGGATTATTATATCCTCTGAGACACAATGAGGTTACTGACTGAAGGTCATGGAGCAAATTAACTATCAAGTAAGTAGCAAAGAACCACAGTTCAAACTGAACTCTTGTTTTCTCTTATTATAAAAACTGGGCTTCTCAATCTTATCTGAATTTCAAATAGTCTTTGATTAAAAATAAAGAATAAATTCAAAACTCAAATGATGTAAATCTAAAATATAGAAATTTATATAGTTTAAACAACTGAGATCTACATAGACTGATCAGCTAATGTCAAAACTTTTACACCTTGCCAGGAAGTTTTTTTTATTTCTTGCATATGAAAGTGCTTGGGAGATGTTTAGATTTGAAACATTAATACTGACAATTATCCTTAAGTATAATTCTCTCATAAATCCTCTAAGTAAGATTGCACTTATATGAGGGTTAATTTCTTCCCTCCACTCACTCTTTACTTCTAGATGTCAAGTAAGTAATCAGGATTACACACTCTGAATAGCTAATCACTGTCATACTGTGGCAGGAGCTAAAATAAGTAGTTGATAAAGAAATAATTGCTTCTTGATGGAGCAGTAACTGCTAGGGAAAGTATGTCTTTTTGATGGGCACTTTATTATAGAGTACTATAACATTTTCTCGGGAAAGAAAGTTGCTACAAAACCACTGGAAAAGCGAAATTAAATGATGGAAATTTTTAGACACATTACTGTACTCAGTTTCAGGGCTTGTTAGTCTAGAAAAATAAAAGTAAAGGTAGGTATAGTAAAGTTTTACTATTCCAAAACCTGGATTTCAAAATCTTCCTGGCCTTCACATAAACTTATATAATACTTTGAATTCAAAACATGTAAACTACAATCATTCTCTGCTTCCTGTTTGCAGGTTGTTAGGATCAAACACATACCATCATGCTTAAAGGTAGACAGATTTACCTATTTCTCTGGCACTCATCCTTTGATAAAAATACTTTTCCTAGCCGGGCAGTGGTGGTGCATGCCTTTAATTCCAGCACTTGGGAGGCAGAGGCAGGTGGATCTCTGAATTAGAGGCCAGCCTGGTCTACAGAGTGAGTTCCAGGACAGCCAGGACTATACAGAGAAACCCTGTCTCAAAAGAAAATACTTTTCCTAACCTTTATGTTCTTTTCTTGGTCTTCTTTCCTATGGTAACATCTGCTAAGTTTTTCAAGTGTTCTGTAATCTCTTTCCTACTACATGTAGAGCTTAACGTCTCATAATTCAGATTTTTGCTTAGGTGTTGCTGCTCCAGAAATATTTGAAATATCTATAAAAATAATATTTCTAATCATACTGTTTCATTGACATTTTCTTTTTTTGTATTGTTTTTCTTTTCTTTTTTATTTTTAATGAACAAACAAAAACAACTAGAACAAACCCCTGTTGCCTCCCCCACCATGCCTGCCACCCCACCCTCTCCCACTTATTGGCCCTGTCATTCCCCTACATTGAGGCACAGAACCTTCACAGGGCCAAGGGCCTCTCCTCTCATTGATGACCGACTTTGCTAATCCTCTATTATACACATGCTGCCAGAACAATCAGTCCCACCATGTATAGTCCTTGGTTGGTGGCTGAGTCCCTGGGGTGCCAATAGCTTATGCTCTAAGATGAAGAATTGACAAATGGGACCTCATAAAGTTGCAAAGCTTCTGTAAGGCAAAGGACACTGCCAATAGGACAAAATGGCAACCAACAAATTGGGAAAAGATCTTTACCAATCCTATATCTGATAGAGGGCTAATATCCAATGTATACAAAGAACTCAAGAAGTTAGACTCCAGAGAACCAAATAACCCTATTAAAAAATGGGGTACAGAACTAAACAAAGAATTCTCAATTGATGAATACCGAATGGCTGAGAAGCACCTAAAAAAATGTTCAACATCCTTAGTCACCAGGGAAATGCAAATCAAAACAACTCTGAGATTCATTGACATTTTCTTACTGTTTTACTTCATGGCCCAGATAAGAATACTATCACTATTTTGTTTCAAGAAATATTTGATAAATGGATATGACTAAATTGTTGCTATTTAGCCTTTAAGATGCTTAAACAAAAAAGGAATTTAATAAATATTGGAAAATAATAAAATAATTCATATATATCTTTACTTATCCTGTTTCTTCTCCAACATTTCACTTGTTTACTTCTCCATTATACAAGATTTATAAAACTATATTGTTTGTATTATAAAGCTTCTTTATTGGTAGTAAATGTTCCTTTGTTTTATTGTGATTTATAATTAAAGGAAACATTTAATAGTTCCTTTAACATAAAAACATGAATATTACATACTTGCTTGGGATATGAACATGAACATCATGATGAACTCTAGGTTATCTGCTTTGACACTCATTCTCATTAGGTTACTTTCTCTAGAAGAGAAAAAGGAAATGCTTTCTGCTCCATGGTATCAGATGCCTTCTTGACTTGAAGCCATATTACATGGCAAAGTTTATTAAATAAAGTGAAATTATATGAAGAGTTCAAAAATACACATTATTGCTAAGTAATTCTCATTTATTTTGTTAGTCATTTATGACTAATAACTGCTTCATAAAACTTGTGGAACATTTTCTGATTCCTATCATGACATCAATATGAAAAATAATTCAATAATATTTCATTCATATACTTTTTATTATTTTATTAGATATTTTCTTTATTTACATTTCAAATGATATTTCCTTTCCTGGTTTCCCTTCTGAAAAAACCCCTATTCCCTTCCCCCTTCATATACATTTTTTCATCATGAAACACAACTTAATATTTTTGAAATGTACCTTCTCCTAAACTGACATAAATAGTACTCGAAATCCCTCACTAAGCAGTTTAACTTTCATTTATTTTTTATAAAAGTGTATCAAACTTTACAATATTATACAAATTATTATATAAATTTCACAACTGAGATTCAAGCAATGTTATTTCCTTTAATGATTATTTTTTTAGCTTTATGGATTCTCATATGCTCTGGTAACAGCTCTTTTCAAAGAATGCTAGTGAAAAGGACATTTGAAATCTTCTATCATCAGCTTTATAGCATGAATCTCTTTGGTCTCTTTTTGAATGAGTTTCCACTTTGCTTTAAAATACCAGTCTGTTTTGAGAGAAGGAGTAAGTACTTTAAAAGTGGAAACAGTTGTAACTTGTTGAGCAAATATTTCTATCTACTGCTTATGTATCTACAAAGTTTATCAAGAGACATTTTGTAATTCTGTCATCATATGACTCTTATAGTCCTCACAGTACACCTAGCTTTTTCTCCTCTAATGGTTTCTATCAAAGTCCTATGAAAAGTTTCTACCTATGTTTTATACTCTTTCCTTACACAGTAAAAGAGAAATTGATCATCCATTAGTAATGTCAGTGCAGCAAAGTGGTTATATTCTAGTTCAAAAATTCTAACACATGCATGTTATTCATTAATATTATCACATTGGTGAAATGTAAGTCACAAGAAAAAATATATTTTCTATAAAACTCTAGGTTTTTAATATTAAATTATCTTATGTGTTAATATCTCAATTCATTCTAAGGCTTGAGAAAAATAAACCATCACCACAATTGTGTATCTATAGGCATCTTTATTTTGAATCCTCAGGCTTATCATATGGACTGATGTTTACTATACCCATACAGAGTTTCCTATATGTATATCATCAAAATTAGATGTGCAGTGATAAGCCTTTAGGTAAAAGAATATAAAATTTATGTTAATTTTATAAATTAGGGAAAAATATGTAAATTAATTTACATACAGATTCTCACTAGACAAGTGAACTAAATATAAACATTGAGGAAAGTAGAGGTAATTTATCAAGATGACAAAAAAGAGGCCACAGACACTTGATATATTCTCCATAAATTAAATGTAGATATACATGTAAATTTTTCTGTATTCATCTGAACCATAAATGTAAAACTAAATAAAAATGAATAGCATAAACATATCACAAATAAGGTTATTGATAGACTAATAAATGTTTTTACACAGATGTAAAGAAAGCATCCAGGTCTGATTTCATTCAAAGTACAATAATTTAATACTTTCATGGAACCACAGCGATTCTTCTTAAATTCGGTTTTTTATTTTTAAAAAAAGAGACAGAACGAGCACATGCAAACTCTTTGAATCATGTACTTTGCTCCAACATAAATGAGGTTGAGAAATAATTAAAAAAGAAAATTATAGGCCAATGTCCCTGATGAATATAGACACAAAAATATAACTTCAAGAAATATCCAACACTTAAAGTAAAAATGACAGGATAAAAAAATAACTTTCAAAAATTTATAGCATATATACACACATGTATACATACACACACACACATACACACACACACATGCTTTCACACACACATACAAAGATATACACACTATAAACCAATCAATCCATGAGTACTGGAAATAATTTTCATCTCCTGATACCTTCCTGAATTTCTTTCTTCAGAGACATGAAGTTCTTATCATACCGGCCCTTCAATTGCTTTGTTAGAGTTACTCCAAGATATTTCATATTATTTGTATTCCCTTCATTCTTTCTACGTCCAACTATTCTTTAAATAAAGATGGACTACTAATTTATTTGAGTTAGTTTTGTACCTGGCCACTTTCCTGAAGGTGTTTATCAGCTGTAGTTCTCAGGTAGAAATTTTGGGGTCACATATATACTAACAAATCATCTTTGAATCTTTTTATTTTTTCTCTTTACATTGTATCCCCCGATCTCCTGTCTTATTGCTCTAAGCTAGAATTTCATGTTCTGTATTGGATAGGGAGAAAGTATGTAGCCTTGTCTTGTCCCTGATTTTAGTAAAATTGCTTTTAGTTTCTCTCCATTTAAATTGATATTGGCTAATTGGCTTGCTGTATATTATTCAGAAGGGCATCCAAAATAGACCTCAGAAATAGATGGATGGAAGGAAGTCAGTTGGAAAGGGGGTTGGGAAGGAAACAAGAGTGGGGATCAGGGAGTAGAGAGAGCTGGAGAGGGCTGGGATAAATAATGGAAATTGGTAGGGGGCATCTCTGGGTAGAGCCAGAGATCTGGGATCAAGGAAACTTCTGAGACTTTGTGGAGGTAAGCCTAGTTGAGACTCCTAGAACCTGGGGACATGGAGACTAAAGTGGTTACCTCCTATAGTCAAGTAGGACTTCCAGTAGAGAGAGGGGAAAACAGCTCACCCACAAAATCTTTGGTTAAAAACTTATTCTGCCTGCAGGATGTGCAGGGATAATGATGGAGCAGAGATTGAGGGAATGACAAAACAATGACTGGCCCAACTTGAAACTTGCACCATGGGAGAGAGCCAGTCCCTGACAGCATTATTGATATTCTAATATAAATCAGTGAGGATCCTAAGCATAACTGTCTTCTGAGAAGCTTCATCAAGCACCTTATTGAAACAGATGCAGACTCACAAGAAATATTAGAGCTTTGAGAGACTTGAGGGAGAGTGATGGGGAGAACTGAGGGAGCCAGAGTGGTCAAGGAAACCAAAAAAAGACCTTCAGGGTCAACTAACATGGGCTCATGGAAGCTCAAAGACTAAACCACCACCAAAAATGCATTCATGGGCTGGACCTAGGTACCTTACACATACGTAGCAGGTGTGCAAGTCTTTCTTCATATATGTCTCCCAACAATTGGAGAGAGGGCTATCTCTAACTCTCTTGTCTGCCATTGGATCCCACACTCCCAGCTGGACTTCCTGTTCCGGTCTCAGGGGGAGAGGATTTGCCTAGTCCTGTTACAACTTGATGTCCCTGGGTCTGCTGATACCCCAAGAGGAGGAGGTCTTCCCCTTCTCTGAGGAGAATAGGAGGGGGCAATAGGAGGAGTGGTATGTAAGAGTAGGACTGGGAGGAGAGAATAGAAGAGTGCTGAGATTTGAATATAAAGTTAATAAATGAACAAACAAACAAACAATAAATAGAAAATTTCAGAAGAGACCCAGAGCATGAGTAACTCAGTTCATTTAATAAAATTATAAAATATTTAATAAAAGACTTTGCCACATAACAGTATTAAATATGTAGTATAGTTTGGTGAATTTAAAAATACAGAGTACAAAATATTTTACATGTAAAGAAATCTTTCATTGTACTTTTGTCCTAAAAAAAGGAGTTTTAATCAGGAATTTCTAAGACTAAGTCTAATGAAAGCTTTCTTGGATTTTGGACATTCACATACATACTAGTTAGAACACATTTTATCTTATAAAGTAGACCTTTGTTATCTACTAAGGTAGAGAATTAATTCTCAATATTGGAAAGAAAATTAATTTGTCTATGATTTTAAGAGTCATACAATGGTTTGTAGAAAATGCTCAAAAATTTTGGGTGTATATTTTTCCTCCAGTATACCTGAGTTCGTTTCTCAACACTTACATCAGATAGTTTTCTATATGGGACTAGAAGAAGTGGATTCCAATGCCT
>JADRCC010265683.1:0-13118 GCA_019843855.1 Hylomyscus alleni | reverse complement strand
TCTCTTTCTCTTTCTCTTTCTCTTTCTCTTTCTCTTTCTCTTTCTCTTTCTCTCTTTCTCTC
This sequence comes from Hylomyscus alleni, assembly GCA_019843855.1. Taxonomy (NCBI): domain Eukaryota; kingdom Metazoa; phylum Chordata; class Mammalia; order Rodentia; family Muridae; genus Hylomyscus; species Hylomyscus alleni. Next base: position 13,056 of record JADRCC010265683.1, on the reverse strand, counting down.
TTTCTCTCTTTCTCTCTTTCTCTCTTTCTCTCTTTCTCTCTTTCTTTCTTCTTTCTTTCTTTCTTTCTTTCTTTCTTTCTTTCTTTCTTTCTTTCTTTCTTTCTTTCTTTCTTTCTTTCTCTCTTCCTTTCAAATGTTATGATTTGGATGCCGGATCTCACTAAGTTCCAGGCTGCTCTTGAACTTGTAAGCTTTCTGACTCAGCCTCCTAAGTAGCTGGTATTACAGGGCTGAAGCTACTGTCTCTAAAGAAGTACATTGCTCCATATTCAGACTAAACCCCTAGACTTCCAGTGTTTATGTGCAGTAGTGTAGGTATTAGATAAAATGCATCAATATTTTATTTGTGTCAGGCGACCTGTGTCCTGATAACTAGTTAACCTCACATTAGCTGGAGCTTTATATCCCAGTGGAACCTGGATGATGCCAGGGGTCTGAGGCATCTAAGATGTACATGGTTTGAGTGGTGGTTATGGCTTCAAAGCCTTCTTGGCCATCTGAAGACAATGCGGATGGAATTTGTCCTCACTCCTCTCTGCTCTTACTGTTTTTCTTAAGGCATGATGAAGACAGATTTTTTTTTTTGAAACTTCAGAGTGTGGCTTATGGAAATTCTTTTTCCTGCTTTTTTATTTAAAACTGTGCTTGATTCATCTTAAACACTCTCCTTAGTTTTTGTTATCACCAAAATCTTTGCCTGTCTCTGCATTTGCTCAGAAGCTTTCTATGGTCTACCTTGGTTGAGGTGGTAGATTCAAGGTGGGCATTCATATTTGCCTTCTTCTTCCATCAGGAGGAAGAGTCTCCCCTTGTTCTGGATGAGTTTTGGCTGGCTTTGTTTGGTAAAAGAAGAAGGTAGTGGTGCTACAGAAGTCATAGACTTAGCCCTTTCGAAGCTTGGCAGTGCCTACATTCTATCTCTTGGACTGCAGCTGTCAGAATGTAAGAAGCCTGAGAAACTTTCCTGATTATCTGCCACATGGAGGATTCTCTGCTTTGGAGGAAAAGGTATATTTGAATGGTCTAGCTATAGGATAGGCTCATTCATGTGACCACAACTATGACATTCTCTCAGAAAAATTGCCTGGAGGAGCCAAACTGATGAAGGGAAAAATATGCTATACTTCTAGGTGAGCAAATTTGGCAAATGTATGCTATAAATCACTGAAACAGAGAGACAAATGTGAACATTCAGTTCCATGCTGCACTGGCTGTAGAAAAGATAAGTGCGAAAACATGACAGGGTATCCATCTGAGAATAAACCAGAAAGGCCTTCCATGGGAGGCACTGTGTCTGTCTCAAATATTGACGAATGTATCTGCCTCAAGGATGACTGTAATAAAGATTGCAAAAGATGGTGCAGAGGTCAGAAATCCTGTGACACGCTGCTGAAGTGAGTGAAAAACGAAGATGGCAGGAATTTAATAAGATGAGAGAGGGGGGAGAGAGACAGACAGACAGCCAAAAACAGAGAGACACAGTGAGAGATGGAGGAATGACAGGCATCTCAGACTTTCCCTTATGTATCAAAAGAAAAGACCCTGTGATCAGCACCATTCACCTACTCATGTTCTTCAGCTCCGCAGTTTCTCAAGCATCAATGAGACAAAAGAAACAGCATGTGTTGAAAGGCAATGTCTGAGCCTCATTTACTATCCCAACCAAACGATTAATTCGTTCCAGGCACAGAAACAAAGGCAGAGTCATATTATAAACACAAATTCCTCAAGACACCCATTGATGGACCACCAAGGAGACACTTGGGGACCACCAGGCAGGACCAGTCTGGGTAAGATTAGGAAGTGACTGGCATTTATCTTGGCGTTCCCAGCTGGCTTCTCATCTTTGATCTGCTTCATGTCTCAGTAGCATCAGATTCTTCTCTATGAGAAGCCGCTTCCCAGAAAAGCTCAGATGCATGTGTTATTACATGGAAGCCTGACCCAGGAACAAGAATACTATTCTCCAAGAAGTATAGCTATTCGCTTCTTAGAAGTCAAGGTTATTTAAATGAAAGAAATGATTCTGTGGATTATTTTAAAAAGTAACTCAGTAAAAGGAATGTGGTGGGAGGAGGGATCATGTTGTCTTCTAATTTTTTTTTCCTCTAAGCATACACTACTAAGAGACTACCCATGCCCCTGTGCTTGGTTGTTCCAAGAAGTCATTAAAAATGTCTGAAGCATTCAAGCATAAAGTTAGGTGCTACCATAATCTTAGCAGTGCACATTCATTTCTTTCAAATGTGTTGATTATATTTTACCACCAGAGCCCTCTTCACCATCAGGTAACATCCAGGTATCCCTTTATTTGCACAATCTTCATCTTCCATTTTTCCCTGCCTTTTAATAAATAGGCTTTATAAAAATATTTAGATATATCCTAAAAACAGGCTGCATTTCTCAGGGCAGTATATGAAAAAAAATGATCTAGGGGAAACTGAAAGGAGAGAACAGAGATTTCTTATGCAGCCTCTGCTATCTCTCTTCAGCTTTCCCACCAGCAGCACCCATTACTAGAAGTAAGCTTATTATGTCAATTCCAAAACTACATGGGTACATGCATAATTATGTATTATCACTCAAAGCTTAGATTTTATCTTAGGGCTTTCTCTTGCTTTTACATATCCTATAGGTTTTTTATTAAGCCAAATATTCCATAATAGTGTCATGCAGAATGTCTCACTGCCATGAATACCTTCTATGTTCTATTTGTCCCCCTGTCCCTCTAAGCCCTGACAAGCACCAATTTTAGTTTTGCATTTTCTAGATAGGATATCATATAGCCGGTAAAATCGTACAGTGCATAGACTTTTCAGATTGGTTTGGATTACAGTTGCTTTTTGAACGTGATCTTTTGTTCTTAACAATACTACTTTTGCCAGGCGGTGGTGGTGCACGCCTTTAATCCCAGTACTTAGGAGGCAGAGACAGGTGGATTTCTGAGTTCAAGGCCAGCCTGGTCTACAGAGTGAGTTCCAGGACAGCCAGGGCTACACAGAGAAACCCTGTCTCGAAAAACCAAAACCAACCAACCAACCAAACAAAACAAATCAAAACAAAAAACCTATTTTTACTTTTGGAAGTTGGAGGACAATTTTCTTATCGTTTAAAAGAAAAATCCCAGGACAGACTAGAGGAGACAGAGAAGAAGAGAGAAAAGCATGCCATCTGAGTTGGCATGGAGGTCAGCTTCAGCTCAAACAGTTGATTGGCAAAAGGGAGGGGAGAGGGCTTAGGGGCAGGTTCAAGAGAAAGCCTAAGGAAACTTTAAGTGGCAGACAAAGAATCCTTACGGTCAGATCAGCAAATGAAAGAAAGACAGATGTAAAGAGAAAGAGACAGAGATGCTTTTGTGGGTCAGGACTCAGCAAGGTGGGTGGATTCAACAGAACATCACTGTGCCTCCACAGCACTGTGCCTCCGGACTATGAGCCAGGAATTCTGGGAAGGAAACACACATTATGACATTAAAGGGATAAGTAGTCCTCCTATCTCTTTAGCACAACCTAAAGTAAATTTACCTTCATGAGAGGTGGTTTGTTAGCTTGGTTATTGACCTATCCAACTTGAATGTTACATCTCTACCTACAAAAGAGATTACATTCTCTTGAGCAGGAAGAAATACTTTCTTTTAATGGGATTTTACTGATACTGTAACATTCTCCCATCTAAAGGTATAACCCTAAATCATTTAAGAGATGGGCTGCTAGCTTGGTTTTTTAACAATGTCCACTGAAGACCTAGGGCAATAGGTCTGTGACAGAAAGCATGCCTAGTGGCATTCATGAGGCCCTAGGTTCAATTCTTAAAATTGAGAACGGAAAAAAAAAAGATGAAGCATATTGAATTTAGGAGTTTACGTGTGTGATAAGTTTATTGCAATTTAGGTAGTGATGTCTTTCATACAAGTATTTTGTTTCATGATATCACTCGAAGAGATGCAATCTATTGACATACTAAGATTAGACATGTTGTCATACAGGAAATAATTTTAGTTGGAAAGATCCCATATGCTTGAGACCAGAGAGCCAAACTATAATAGCATCTCTGTGGTTTTCTAACTCTCTAGTGCATTAGTGTATGACATGGCATTTCTGAGGGTTGGACAGTTGCCCACTCTGACACATTCATAAGATTTTTGTAGGAATACAGTGCAATCTTTTGTATAGCAGTGCTTTATAAAACTGAAAGAGCTGTGCACACTGCAGGGACTATAAATACAAGAGCTGAAGACATTCTAAAATGAAGACATCCATCTTGCCTGTCCAGCCAAGAGATGCTGATTGGTAAGTTCAGGTAGCTGGCCCTTCTGCAGCTAATGGAAACTGAGAGGACCAGTAGGTCCATAGATGATGAGCCTCGGGTCTTTTTTTAGAGAGAAAATCTCTACTCATATTTCCAACTGGACCTCATCTTCTATGAACTGCTATTTCCAAATACTGCGCATATGCTATTTTAGTCTTTCCCAGCTATGCTGAAAATGTCAGCATGACTACTGTTGCTATTTTACCTTTTTATTTTTTTTATTAAATATGGTCTTCTTATATTATAAAACATGCTGGCTTTTTCTGCTCTATGATCTTGGTTCTAATTTCATTTCTGTTTGGGACCTAAAAGCCAACTGTTTTATCCAGCTTGGTCCTAGCTGCCTCCTCTGAAAATTACGGGAAAAAGATCAGTCCTGTTCCATTTATTCCACAAGTAGGTTTTTTTTTTTTTGCATAGTTATGTGTGTAGTAAATACATGTGTAAATACATATTTGTATGTGTGTATCACATGTGCTATGCATGTATATGTAGGCCAGCAGTCGACATCAGATATCTTCCCCTAACATTCTCCACATTGTATGCTGAGGCTGGATCTCTCACTTGAACCCAGGACCTGCTAATTGTTTTAACTTGTCTCCTTTCTGTGAGGATCTTCCATCTTTGACTTCTGAATGCTGGGATGATAAGTGGTCACCATGGCCCTCTGACATTTACATGTGTGCTGGGGATCTGAACTCCGGTCCTCACACTTGCGTCACAAGTGCTCTATCCACTTATCCATCTTCTCTGCTCCTCCACATGGTTTTGGTCCTCATGGGAGAAAGTGCTTTTCAGATCCCCAGGTGTTGTAAATGATGTTGACATCATTGATGGTGGTGCTTATCATCATGAGAATTTGGAATAATTAGAAATTAAAAGGTCCTTTAGGCAGTCTGAACATAATGCCCATGGATTAGCATCAAAATTTGCTGTTTAAATTCTCTGCACCTTTGTACATTAAATATAGTCTAGTAAAATACATGGTATTGAGTTTCCACACGGTTCCTAGTTCCTGGGAACATGGTCAGATTCTTCTGTGTGTTTCCAGGCAGTTTTGATCCCACGAATTTGTCCTAATTCTGCAATCACTTGCTTGTGTCTGAAAGAATGATTGCATATAAGAAACATTCACACATCAAAGAAGGAGAGGCTGACAAATGAACACTCACAGATTCCAGAACCAGAGACAACGAATTCCAAGGTTTTAAATGTCACAGACTTCTGGACTAGAGGAGAGACATGCATGATAAATATGTTCAACGGTAGTGTGGAAAATGCCACAGCCAAGCTTGGGTCTTTAATACTCTCCAAAGTAAATGGTATTTAACCAAATCATACTTACTGTACATCTTTCTCTTGGCTACTGTTTCAAGTTGCTTTTACACACGAAGGGGGAAATGCAGAAAGAAGTCAACTGTCTGCAGGATTTGTGCCAGTGAGCAGCGAAGAAGCTCATTAAATACTTACTAATTCATACAAAAATCAGTTGTGGCTGACATGTTTGTTTTGGCTATCTGGATCGACTGAGTCCATAGTACAATTTCCATCAGTTGAAAGATGCAAAGGTATTGCTCAGTTAAGAAACAAGTCCACTGTGGCTTGTGTGTTTTGCTTCTATTTCCACTCTAATAATGGATTCCTGCCAAACTATCCCAAATGGGATGCGTAACAGATATGGAGCCTTGAAATCAAGCACATGGAAACAAGAGTCCCTCTCTCTTCTTGTGAGTCCCTGGACCACTCTGCAGCTGTAACTTGGGAAGAGTATGAGCTGGACTAATTTTAGCTTTTTATTAGTTTTTTTTCCTCCAACTAGATTCAAACTAGTTTATGGTTTCTGGATCATCATTCTCCACCTTGAAAAGATGGCTGACATTTAAAAGCCTACAGGCTAAAGTGTTTTCTTGTCTGAGGTTGATTGCCCTAAAGCATTAATGTTCCCACAGCAAGAGCTAAGCATGAGAATAAAATATTAAAAAGGACAATAACTACTTTTTGTACCACTATCCATGGCCTGGCCTGCCTTCTGGAGGTCATGGAGAATGTCCAGTTGGAGTGATAGTTTCCGTGGGAATATTGGTTGATGGTGGAGACTCGCTGATAGCTTGAGCTGTCTGGAGGAAGTGTCTAAGGCAGGAGTTCTGGGTCACACTCAAATGGGAGCTTTTCATTGACTAACCTGGCAACTATTCATTCCTTCTGCTCAGTCAGTATGTGGTCACCAGCATGAATAGATGTGGGTGTTCTTTGCTGCTGGTTTGACAGGTCTTCCCCTTGAATGGGTCCTGGATAAACTTAGCCTACCTCTAAACATAATAAATTTGGCTCAGTGAGATGGTTCAGCAGGTAAAAAGTCTGCTGCCAAGCTGGATAATCTGAGTTTGAGCCCTTGGAACCAACCATAGGATGGAGGGGAGAACTGACTCCTGCAGGCTTTCTTCTGATCTCTACACACGTGATGTGGCATGCATGTGCTCACCACACATAAAATCTAATTACAGTAATTTAAAAACTATAAGATTCCCCCCTACTCCCCAGAGAACAGAGATGCTTTGATTCATTGGTGGAGAATTTCTATAATAAAAGATGTGTGTGTGTGACAATGAGGAGGCTTTAAATTTTAAACAAAGGACACAAAGAAAAATATTTGATGAAAGAGATAGAGAGGGAGATAGGGAATCCCTTCGTCTTTGAAAGAAAACTTGATACCTTCTATGTTTTCAGAAAGAGAGTCTCTGCCTCTACCATTTCTTCAGTAAGTGCTAAGTTGGATGAACAGAAACAGATGGAAGTAAATGGCCTGCTCTGCCTTCTGGAGGCCACGGGGAGAGTCCAGCTGGGGTGATAGTTTCAATGGGAACGTTGCTTGATGGCGGAGACTTGCTGATTTTTCTGGATTTATGCCTGTGTCAGTTATCCGGCGAGTCGGAGCAGTATGTCATTCTTTCTCTTTGGCCATCTCTCTCCCTTTAATCTTCCTTAAAGTAAATTTGCTTTATCATCTCAAAATAAAACAAATAAAGTCTTCCAGTTTTTCTTGCCTCAGGGGACCAACAAGCCAGTGAGCAAATTTGTCACAGGCCATTCAGTGCTTTTGAATTAAAACAGAGATGGAACTGTTCAGGTAGCTATAATATAGATAAAAGGGGCAGGCCCCACTCAAAAAAAAAAAAAAAAAAAAAAAAAAAACCAACTTGAATCTGTTTCTCTCTGACTGCACCTCAGGAAAGGTCAAATAGGATTAAAAATTTTAAGTTGACCAGAACAAAGATAGATGACTTGATTTTCAGTGCAAATTTGGTTATGTCAAACCAAGTAGCACCAGAAGTATGATCGATTAACCTCTGGAGAGCCGATGGCATATTTCATTTCAGTCTCTCTGGAGTCACGGTGGGCACTGTGCTGTCTCTCAGGATGATGGATTCGCAGGGATTTCCCAATGCCTATTCATGCCCTTCACCCACTGTGCTGACATCAGTCATCTGAATGGTGTGGAGATTTTTATGTGAAGCTGCTATAAAAAGAGCCATTGGTTTCCCCTGTTTGTAGTAGTTACATGTATGGGAGGGATGGAGACTAGGATTTTAGAATTAGTGCCATTAAAAATAGTCATATTTGGGACATGAATTCTCTAAAGAGTTCCAGTAAGAAGATCTTTATTTTTTTGAAGGACAAAACCGCTTTATTACAAATTTTTATGTATGTATTTTACTTTAAGCACTCTCATGTGCTATGCAGGTTCTAAAAACTCCAAATTTCAGCGCCCGATGTGGTGAAGTTGGAAGGAAGGAATGTGCAAGAATTAAAGCTAATTGTGCAGTGCTAGAGAAAACAAGAAAATCATCTCAGAAAATAGGATTTTAAGCTGAGAGCTTTTGATTGAGGCATCTGAAGGAGAACAGATACTATGCTAGTTACTAGACCCCTTTAAAAAATAGAACTGTAGTTATTTCACTTCCTTCATTTCAAAAGAAGATAAAATTTATAATATAAAACATGTATATATATATATCTCTTAGCATTTCTCCATTAAGAGATTGTTAAAAATTAAGGACAGATAAAATTTATTTTAACCAGTATGGTATTGCAAGATACAATAGTTGAAACCAATCAATCGAACTAATTGAAAATTCGATTTTGAACTGTCTACCCTCAATATGGATAAGTATATCTGCATAAGATTGTTGCAAAAGCTATGAAACAATATAATAAAACCAACATATTACACAAATCCTATAGACCACATGTTGTAGAAACAGGGCAAACAGTTAGTTTGAATTAATTCTGTTGAAGAGCAAGAAGAAGAAGAGAGGAAAGTAGAGAAGACTCACAAATGAGGAGGAACCATGAGCTTGCAAGAGTGAATATTTAGGGCCTTAAGAAAAGCTATGGTAAATAAAGGTTCAGAAAGAACTGGAAGATAAGTTCACTGATTGAATACGTAGTGCATAGTGATAGGTACTATTGTAGAAGATTATAGCAATTCTCTGGCTTGAGTGTCTGTGTCCCTCAAGAAACCTAGTATGGGAGAAAACAATGAGATGAACACTAGAAGATACTCAAGAGGGAAGTAGGAGAGGAGAACGTGAAGTCTTTGAAGGAGAGTGAAATAAACCTTTCTCTTGGGGGCTGAAGAAAGTTCATTCCTGAGAGCTAACATTCTGAGAGAGGATTTGAAGGGAGTGGGGTATACATGGTGGGGCTCCTAGAAAGGAATGACAGAACAGCAAATGAGATGGTTTCCACCTAGGTATGGGTCTGGAGGAGCCAATGGGCCATTGTGGGGACAACAGTGAGTTGAGGGACTTTGTGGAAGGAGATCTGAACGTGAGGAGGAGCTATGAGGGAGACAGGAAGACCTCGGCGTTCTGAGCATAGATGTATGTGGTACAACCTATCTGTTGTCATGGGATCCTGTCAGTGACTGTGTCAGGAACTTGTATGTTTATACCACTTTCCGTCTCATCATCAAGGGCCTTCCTGCAAAGTGTAATGTAATTCCTCATTATCCTGGTGAAGGAAGGACCTCAACTTGGAGAAGTTAAAATCATTTGCCTGAAAACTTTTTTCACTAATAAAGACTTGGACCAAAATAACCATCACAGACAGCAGCTGTTCTGATAATGCCCCGTACCTGAGAAGACTACGTGGAATACAGAGACGCTCAAATGAAAGGGGGAAGGGAAGTTTTGGCAGTTCAAATAAGAAATGTACCCTTCAGACTAGTGTGTTTGAACACATGGTCCAAGAAGGGGGCACTGCTAGGGGAGCTTATGGAACCTTTAGGAAGTGCAACCTTGTTAGAGGAAGTATTTTATCTGCCCTGTGGCAGTTTTTGAGGATAAATAGCTTCTCCTTATTTGCTAGCTGCTTCCTGGGATCAGTTGAAATTCCATCTTTCAACTTCCTGCTCTGACTGCTATACCTTCTCCAGCAGTTACAGACTTTCTGTTCTCTGGAGCCATAAGCCAAAGTAAACTTTCCTCGTTAAGTTGTTTTAGGTCATGCTGGATTCATTCATTCATTCATTCATTCATTCATTCATTCATTCATTCATCAATTCTTATCCCAGCAACAGAAAGATAAGTAGTCAGTAGTGCATGCCTGTCATTCTAGCATTTGGGAAAAAGAGGTAGGAGATATACACGTTTCCAGCTAACACTGGCTAGATAGCTACATCTTGTCTCAGGGAAATAAAAAAGAAAGTTCAAATTTTATATCGATTTTGTTCTTTGCCCCTCTTCCACTTAAAACACACATAAAGTTTCTGCCTCCTTCTTTTTCTACCATCTTAAAGACTGGATGTATATGAATTCTATATGATGACATTCATTGATATAGCAACACGCAAGTGTTGCCTACCCCATAATTTACAGACACATACGCACTTGCATGGAAATAGGAGGCTTGTTCATGTTCTTTTAGGGATGGATGACATCGAAGACAAACACTGTTTGTCTAATAAGTGGTATGGGGTGCTGTGTGTACATGTATGTGAGAGCATATATGTGTGCAAGTGAGTGTGTGTATGTAAGAGAGACAGACAGACAGACAGACAGACACACAAACACATACCACACACACACAAACAGAGAGAGAGAAAGAGAGGAGAGAGAGAGAGAGAGAGAGAGAGAGAGAGAGAGAGAGAGAGGTGTTTCCATTTGGTTCTTTCTGTATCTAAAAGTTAAGGTGGATATAGGTAACGGATCATGTTTCTCAATTCCGAGAATCTAGAAAAATACTCTTAGGTATTCAATACTTCTATGAATTTTTATGCTTTTTGAAACTTGTGTTAGAATTTCTGTATAGAGATCACTAGGATAGTCTAGGTTTTAACTTTTTTGTTGCAGTGAGAGAAGCCCAGTGAATACGCTTGGTGCATATTAACAGAGCTTTGTGGCCACTGCTATACAACTTTTTACTATCCCATCATGCTCCCATGTACTCTCTCTCAGGGCCTGACCCTATGTCAATTTAAAAACTTAGTTGTGGCTTTGACCATATTTTTGATGCCCCATTTTAGACTGTCTTTGGCAGAGAAACCCACGTCCAGTTGAAAATAGAATAGAGTATGATTATGGAGTCATTATTGATGTCTCTTATAAATGTTTCCTTTTCAATGAAAATTTAAAGTGAAACATTCACTATATTTCATCTGTCATCCATGTGTGTTGAAATCACCAAACAGAGATCATGTGGGGACACATACAAATACAATTAAAGAGTTCAGAAAACACAAAATATAACAAGTATTTGAGAACACACTGCCAAAACCAAACTGTTTGCTGGGTTCCTATGGATTGACGTCCTAAGCCCGCAAAACTGAAGTGCCTAATGGACACTTAATGGTAGGGGATGGATTCTTCTCTATTTTCTTTTCTTTTTTCCCTTTCTTTCTTTTTTCTTTCTCTTTCTTTCTTTCTTTCTTTCTTTCTTTCTTTCTTTCTTTCTTTCTTTCTTTCTTTTTGATTTGGCATACTGCATCTAACCATGAGTTACTAAAAGAAGCTACCTTCAGCAATATTTATTTCAATCAACAGGAGAAATGGGGGTGAGTCCCTGCTGGGAAGAACAATTAATATGTTGATTAGGATGCTTCAGAGCTGAATTTTGACATTATTAACCATTGATCAGGTAGGTATCATCTTATCGAACTTTTCCACATTTGTGCTAATTTGGTAATATGTATCTGCTTCATACGTTACCCAATTTCTCAGTTAATTCACCCACGAGAATGAAATGCTCACTGAATGTAATGGTATGAACCACAGAGGGTGCTCTAAAGAGACTTTGGCAGTTACTTGACAAATCGAGCGTTGTACTGGCTGGGTTTAATAAAGTTAGAGTCATCAGAGAGGAAGGAGCCTCGGCTGAGGAAATGCCTTCATGAGATCCAGCTGTAAGTCATTTTCTCAATTAGTGATCAATGGAGGAGGACCCAGCCCATTGTGAGTGGTGCCATCCCTGGGCTGGCGGTACTGGGGTCTATAAGAAAGCAGGATGAGCAAACCAATTAGGGAGCAGCACCCCTCCATGGTCTCTGCATCAGCTCCTGCCTCCAGGTTCCAACTCTGTTTGAGTTCCTGTTCCAACTTCCTCTAATGATAGACTATGATCTGGAAGTGTAAGCCAACTTGCTTCCCCAACTTGCTTTTCTTTTGTACTGGTATTTCATGATGACAATAGAAAACCTGACTAATGGGCTGGAGAGATGGCTCAGTGGTTAAGAGCAATGACTGCTCTTCCAGAGGTCATGAGTTCAATTCCCAGCAACCACATGGTGGCTCACAACCACCCGTAACAAGATCTGACGCCCTCTTCTGGAGTGTCTGAAGACAGCTACAGTGTACTTACATACACGAAATAAATAAATAAAATCTTAGAAGAAAAAAAAGAAAGAAAGAAAGGAAACCCGACTAAGACAAGCATGACTTGTTCTCTTGTCTCTGTCCTTAGGGGAGGCAAGGATTCCTTGGCAAAGGAGGCCTTATCCTCATTCCCAAGACTGATTCTGATTGGACTCACTTGTATCCCCTGCTTCTTCCTTCAGGACTCTGTTGGTCTAAGGAATAGGCATGGTGATTGGTCAGGTTTGGAGATGTAGGTTTCCCTAGGTAAGGGGAGCAAAGGAGGTGACTGAGTCCGTATAGCCAGTTTGGGTAGAGGAAGAGAGTGGGGTCTGTCACAGCAGAAGTGGATCAACATCAGCGAAGCAGGTTGGAGGCTGGAGTGGAGTGGGGGAAGGAATCCAGTCACACTTCAGAACAGGAAGGACCATTTGTAAAGTTAGTGTTTTTAAGACTCATTCAGTGATCTGAGGGACTTGTGGGAAGTATGAGGGAGAGGAGGGATCGTGTGTTCCAAATCTCTCCTAATATGACCAGCTGTCAACTGTCATTTCGTGACCTGTTCTGTAATGTCCATAAACCACCCAGTATTTGTCATTTCTACAGAGTTTTTTTTTTAATCTTCAAAATATATGTCCTATGAACTGGAGCTATGGCTCATTGGTTAAGAACACTGCTGTCTTGCAGAGGACCTAGGATCAGTCCTCAGCACCTACATGGTGGCTGACAACTGTCTGCAACTCCAGTTTTTGGAAATTCAATGTCCTCTTCTGGATTCTGTACACTCACATAAATGTACTGAATGTACATACATACCCACAGGTACTCACAATGCATATAAAAGAGAGCAACTCTATAGTGAATATATATATATATATATATATATATATATATATAT